>JAUCMS010000031.1:7908850-7937745 GCA_032357445.1 Enteromius radiatus | reverse complement strand
TGGAGTCTGTGGTTTGATTAGAGGTATAGGGCTATTATGGAGAGCTTGTCCCAATAAGGCAGCATACAGGCTATTTCCTAATGTAAATAAAAAATAGGCAAATTTATTTTCTATGTTATTATCATATCCTGTTAATATACAACAATACTGGTATCTGTCACCATTTATAAGTAGGCTAAATCTAATTAGCTAGTTACAATTTACAGTACTAATTTACAATTTGAAAAGATCTGCTACTTTTACATAACTTAAATAAAATGGCTATTTTTATTTAGTGGCACATCTATAAAAATGGGCTGATTTCATTTACACTGTAAATAGCATCTATGGCAAGTCTTTTGTTCTGCACTTTGACTTCTCGAAATATGAGGGGTATTATTCCTCGAAATGTAACGACTTTTTTCTCGAAATTTAACGAGTTTATTCTCGTTATTTAACGATTTTAATTTCTAAAATTATTACATTATTTTTATTATTGCTTGGCCCTAATCCTCTTCCGTACTTAAGTTAACTCTTGGTGGTGGGAAAAATCTTAACAGAGTTAATTACATTTACTTAAAATCATGCCAAGAAGTCTTGAGCCTTACCTCTGTTTTACTGTCCTCTTTTTTCCTCTTTGCTGCTTCATTGGGAGTAAATGTGATTGGGGCCTTGTGTCCTGGAAGTCCTGGTACTAAAACCATGCTCTGTTTGTTAACAACTGGTGTCTTCACCTAAGAAATGATGCACAAATTAATGCATTGAACTTATTTTAACACCAATATTTTAGGTTACACACACACATATAATATATTATATACACAATTCAAATGTTTGGGATCAATAAGATTTAGTAAATGAATACTTTTTTCCAGCAATAATTTAGAATAAAAAGTTCTAAAACATTTACATTGCTACAAAAACAAAAAAAAAAACAAACACCTTTAACATTATTTAAAAAAAGATTTTTAAACATTAAGCAGAACAGTTATTTGCAACATTAAGAAATGTTCCAAATGTTTCTGGAGCACTAAATCAACATAACAATTAGGGATGCACCGAATGTTCGTCAACCGAAATTTTTAATAAGTAAAAAGGCAGAATAAATTTTGCCGAACAATGACGTTTTTTAATGACGCGATCAAATAGTAACCCGTGTAGAGTGAGAGGCGCGCGCTTTACGCAGTGTGGAAGCACTTTAGAGTGTCAGACAAAGAGGGAAAAATGGCCGTTTGCAGACACTGTGGCGGCTACGGCAACAGCAGCAGCGAAAAGGAAAGTAGCCCCTCCCAGTCCTAGGACTTGTTTAAGGCTTAGGAGTCGTTCACATGGAGCACGTTTTGCATGCGCAAACGCTTTATTTTCAATAGAGCCACACAGTTTAAAATCCAAAGCATAAATGTTTTGGTAACATCGCCTTCATGGTTGCCTGGTAACAACAGACGCTACAGAAAAACGAGTGCCCAAGCGCTTTGAAAGTAGTGGAAGAAGCGACGAGCCTTTTTAGACGCTTCAGGTGAACGTACCCTTAAGAGAGTAAGTTACATTTAATGCTAAAGCATCATTAACACTAATACAAAAATTATTTTAGTGTGTTAGAGCAGAACGATGTAGCTCTGGTTAAACAGCTGGATGCTGGGTTGAAATGCACCTGGAATTGGTCGTTGCTTCAACTGGAGGGCAAGGTCTCAGTAAAAGGGCAAGAGGTGTCCATTTATTTAAGGGATGTACATATGTCTTTAGCATATGGTTGATCAACCATTCTCTGTTGTAGAGGAAAAAATGCAAAACACTGCGTTCGGTATTCAGCTTCAGCCTTCAGCCAAGCATTTCATTATTATTCGGCTTCGGCCAAGAATTTAATTTCGGTGCATCCCTAATAACAATAGTTTCTAGGCATCATGACACTCTGAAACCTGAAATAGCTTCTGAAATTTTAGCTTAATGTCACAGAAATAAATTACATTTTACAATATTATATTATAATATAAGTATTTTTAAATGAAATAAATTCCTCAATTTATTGCATTTTTTAAACAAATAATGCAGCCTTGGCTGGCACCAAACTTTTGAACAGTAGTGCATACTTCATAAAAAGACTTAATCTTACAGTATGACAGTGTTATAACAAATATTCTAGGCAGAAACGCTTACCTTGGAGACAGCCGTGTCTACAGAGAGAGAAAGAGTGCCATATATATCTCTGACCAAGCATACGTGTCTCTCTGATGTGTTAAAAGGCTGTGAGAAGAGACGGCATGTCAGTACAATTGACCAACTCAATAATCCAGTAAAATCAATAAGTTTTTGCTGTACTTACAGTTTTCTCCATGACAGGCTGGAGGTGATGTCCGTATGCCAGCATCAGGTTCTGTCTGTCAGCACACAGAGCTGCTGCGAGCAGAGGCACAGGCACAGGCGAGTCTCCCTTCATAGTGGACACCTGCAGGGAACACGCTGGAGACAGCGGCTTCTTACACGGCCTATGAGAGAAATATCTCAACGTGATCTTCACTGACTATTTTAAAGGGATCGTTCAAACAAAAAAGATAATTCTGTCATTAATTACTCACCCTCAGGTCATTCTAAACCTATAAGATTCATCTTCACAACACAAACTAAGATTTGTGTGGTGAAGATTGAATCCATAGAAAGCAAGGATCCTAGCATGATCAAGGTCCAGAAACGTAGCAAGGGCATTGTTAATACAATCCATATTACATCAGTAATACATTTCAGAACAACAATTGATCTACTCCTCATCACCCTGGTGCCTTTTTGGAGAGTATTCACTGAACATAATGTATGCTGTTCTGTGTCAGCAGCACTGTGTGTCTACGCTTTGTGTTTACATACGTAGGGTGACATGGAGAAGACAAATTGTTGAATAAAGTCATTATTTTAGTTTTCTTTGCACATAAAGTGTATTCTCATAGCTTTGTAAAATTACAGTTAAACCATCAGTGTCACATGGATTATTTTAGCGACTCCCTTGCCATATTTCTGAGCCAACAACAGAACATGGGAAGACGACATTCAGTCACTTGTACCACGGCAGATCAATACTGTCATGGACAACTACTGATGTATAATGCTATGTAGTATAATAAATTATAAGACACTGGTTCTTTGCTTTGCTTAATTTTAAATAATAAGGTTTAACATTGAAATATATTAAAGAACTCCTAAAAACAGACATGACTTGCATACGGGGAGCAAGGGGTTCTAGCAGACTAATCACTTGTGGTCTGCATAGAATTAACATGCTGTTACATTTTTGGAGAGGTGCATATAAGGTACTGCGTAGGCTACGGAGTATTCCTGTGCATCTCTGCATAGGCTATGGCGTAGGTTTGACGCAGAAGTATACATTGGGTGTAGACACAGTGTTAGTTAATCATTTAAGTCAATATTGCCTATATGAAAACTTGGATGCACCTAAAAAATTAGTCTAGAGGCCTGAAGGAACCTTGCCGCTTATGGGAGTTTCAGAGGGCTCTCATAATTCATTAAATGTCTTAATTTGTGTTAAGAAAATGAACGAAGGTCTTACAGGTTTGGAATGATACGAGGGTAAGTAATGACAGAATTCTTATTTTTGGGTGAATGACCCAATCGAAGAATTCAATAAGTCATACTGATTAATACAAGATGCACAAACTCACCCATTGAGAAAGTGCTCAAAGAGATGAAGCTGGCCATCCTTACACACCACTGCTAACCTCACAGCCTGAGAAACACACACACAGGTGTCAGATCTTCATAAACCAAAATGATTGATAATTACAGTAAAAGCACAATTCCCCTCAATAAATCCTGACCTCATCTTTGGAGTTGGATGTCTGAAGGTCTATGTGTTGGGGTTCATCTGACAGAGTAAAGGACACCACAGAGTTCTTGTCTTTGCCATCAGACCGTACCTGCCTGATGAGCATAGAGAGAAGCAAATAAGATTTCAGTCCATCATGCCTAATTATCTACCAGGATTAATTTTAAATCAGTTCTAATTATGTTTCACAATCCAAAAAAAAAAAGCCTAACATATATTCAATATATTAAAGGAAGTGAAAAGGACAAATATAAAAGCCAAATAAAATAGCATTAAAAGAATTAAAAATGTATGCTTACAAAGACTACATTTGAAATACACTTCAAAATACATCATTATAAATAAACATTTTAAAATGACATTTTAAACATTCATAACCTAATTAATATTAGCAAAACGTGATGTAAAGAAAAAGTGTCTTTGCAATTTGATTTCAAAATACTTTATATAGACTTAACAGCCAATATAATGGCAATAAATAGCAAATAGGTTCTAAAAAAACTTGTCAAAATAATTTTTTTGCACAACACTGATTAAAAAAAACAAAAAACTAACAAAAAAGCTCAGTACAATTTTAAAGTGGAAACACACTTTGATCCTAATAATCTCAAAATGGACAAACTGTAATACTGAATTTTACACAAATTATAAATAATCATCATAGACTCATTTAAGCTATATAACTATGGTAACTATAACTTAAAAAAAATAAAACACTTACCACACACTCAGGAGCCTGTCATGAGCTGCCCCTGACAAGAAGTACATCCCATTACTGTCTGGCGGTCGTGTTGTGGCAAAGCACAGGGTCGTTACCATGGTAGAATGACCTGTGAATTTCTACAAATTTGGGACATTTCATTGTTACATCTGAAACTCTTCTGTTTTCATTAGTCTGAGGTCAGAAACATGGATGTCCGACTCACCCTGTACACTTGCTTAGTCTCCAGGTTCCACATCTTGATGGTCATTCCCGCCGAGAGCAGGAGCTTTCCATCTGGACTAATACACAGGCTGCTGACGGCTGATCTGTCTGCTTTCCATTTGCTAAACACAGAACAGTCACGTTTGTTAATAAATCCCATAAACAACTTTACTATGCTGGATAAAGCATCTGTCACTGCACATTCAACACACAGCTGCACAAACTCACCAACGAACTTTTCCTGTCTGCAGGTCCCACTCGGCTATGTGTGTGTCGTCTGAGCCGCTGTATAACACAGAGTCTTCTGGATGCCACTGAACACTGTTGACCGGTTCAGTGTGACCTCCCTCCTAACAGGTCAAGACATCATTAACATTCTTAATTTCACCTGTATCATCAGAAGTCCCTCTAGGCTTTTTTTTAGTTAGATGAAGCCCTTTCTCCCTTGTGTTACTACAAAAGCTATAGAAGCATCTAGGTAATGTATGCCACTTTGTTTGCCATTTTCAAGTAAACAGTTTTTCACCAAACTTGCACAAAACCCCTCAAATCTTTGTACTAGTCACATTTCTTAAGGACTGGCATAAGGAGATAATTTCTTACCAGAGTGCAATGAAGGTCTCCCTTCACTGTACTGTAGATGAGGATGGACCCAGCAGCAGTGCCTAGTGCCAAAAGATCTGACTGCTCAGGTGCTGACCCGGCATCACATTTCCTCCTCTTCCTCTGTGGCAACTCCTAAAGCACACACATAAAGAAATATTTATCATTGTAAAAAGACAACTTGTGCTGCCTTTAAGTTAAGTCCTACATAAAGAATCACGAAAAAATTACTCATTCATTCGGTCAGACATTTTCAGTAATTTCCATTAATAAGACATTAAAAACAAATAACAGATGAGTAAGTTTGAGGTGAAATAACAACTACCTCAAACTTACCATTATCTTTTTGAATTGTTTTTAAGTTTATTCAGTGCATACTGGAACAAAAAAAAAATACTTTGTTAATGGTAAAGAAATTCTTGCAATTTATTACTGGGAACTGTAGTCTAAGAGTCAACTATTCCATGCGTTTATGGTACCTTTTTAAATTGTACAATTAAATTAATACTAAAAGTATTAATACTGATCTCTAGCTAAGAGTAAAGTCTATTAAATAATTACTAGCTTCTATTCAGTTTGTACAATGAAAACTGAAACATAACTATGTGTGTAGTTACAAGAAGTAGGGCTAATGAACAGCAAATCTTGATCAAGTACCAACTAGAAAACATACCAGTGCCAAGTGAAAGTTTGATATCGGAATCACAAACAGAAAATAATTCCTGTTCAAACACTTGCCGTGTTACTAGTAACAATGGAAAAATTACTTGTCAAAACTGTTTATGGCCAACTTTCTCCAACACGATCCAGAATAAAGGACGTTCTGCGTGTTAATATATATACACACACATATACACCAAGCTGATCAAAAGTTTGTAATCTTTGAAAGACACTTTTACAAGAGCAACAAGTTGAGTAAGGGGTCGCGCAGCCATGATGTGACCATGTGTTATCCAAAGTGGCGTTAAATATAAATATAACACTGGTTATTAATAAAACCACAAAAATCAGCATTAACGTTATACTAACACAGACATGTTGACATTATACTGTGTATGTTTCTTTTGTAATCCAAAATCACTTTAGCCAACAACTTATTCTGCCGACGTTATTAGCCACCGACAACCAATAGACGAATATAACAATGTTAACAAACCACAACAAACACTCCTTTGGCCTTAATTTAGTGATTTTTACATGCTTTAATGATGAATTTCGTGTAGGCTCTGCGGGTCTTGAGGCCTGTGTCTGAACATGTGCCACACGCAACATGTGCGCAGCGCGCTCCACGAACGCAGCTCTAAAGCACCCAAAATTTATATTCCTAAACAATCCGTGCTTAGTTTTATGATCACATTCAGGATAAACACAGAGCCAAAGCGCCTAGAAGCCCCTACAATGATGCACTGCATTACACAGGCCGCATCCCCTACTACCCCCCGAACACTGTGCGCTACCTGAACAGCTCGGCACGGTCCCCATGTCACACAGGTACAGGCTGCGCTGAGGTGAGCGGAAGGCACGTATTCCTGTTGCAGAGTTTTGCTGTCGGTGTTCCAGATGCGCAATCTCCCGTCCTGTGCGCAGAGAGCCAGGAACTGCTGTGGTTTAGGGCTGAAGGAGCAGGGTAGCGCAGCACGGCCTCCATCCGCCGCCATCTTACCATTCCGCGTGTGTCCGTCTGCTCCACGGGAAACACGTGTGAGAGAAAATTGGACAGCGCGCATGCGCTGCTGCACAGACGCAGCAAAAACGCTAATTGGCCGCACTGGGTTCTGGGGGCGTGCCATTATTGGTATTAACCAATCACTGAGGACGCGGAAGTTTCATGCTCGAGTTTTGTTATCTATTGGAATTTAAATTATTTTCGGGAGTTGTATAGGCTATTTGAGATAAATAGGTTTTAGTACATTGTACCTTTATGTGCCATCATATGTATCAATTATCAGAGTAACTCTTTAAATTAAAAATAAATGTAAAAACTTAAAATGCTCGATCTGTAATTAACTGAAAACAGAAACGGGTGCACATTTTTGTACCGTTATTTATTCAAAAGACACTGTGGCTCATATATCTTAATGTATATTTAAAACTTTAAAATGACATGTCTCTTCGTGTATATTTAAAAATAATTCAGTTATTGTTTTAACATTGGCTTTTTCTTAGGATTAATACAAATCATAAATTGTATTGCAAAAGTTAATATCTATTGAACCTTGTTTATGTTATTTGGCACACCTTAAAGATGCTTGACCCCTTATAACACATTTTCTTTTTAAAAGCTTGATTTACTTTATTTAAATATAACAAATGTATTTTACAAGAGTTCAATCATTTGTTTGTTTTAGCAAAAAACAAAAGTATATAATATTATATAATAAAATAATGCCCTAGCCTAGGCTAATAATTTGAGCCTCATAAATAGCTATATTTTCTAATTTAACGACATATATCATAAGGGAAACTAGATCAGGTAAATAATATCATTTGTCAAGTTTTTTATTGTACTACTGAAAACAAAGAAAGAAACCATCTACCGGTGACCAGGTAGTACTACATCGCTCAGTGACGCTTTTCCATCATGGCGGCGCCCAGCGATAATCATGCTTGCACCGATAAATTATTTTTCTTCTAACAAAATCGACTCAAGCTAAGTTGCCACTTAAACTTGTATCTGTCCAGTAAATAATCATATATATAGTTACTCAGGTATTACGACAGGTTGTTTGAAATAATCTATTTACCACAAATTTGTTTGACTTTATATTTTACAAAGGTTATTAAATAGTGATAACTTGTAGTGAATTAAATAATGCATGTTTGGTCTGTTTCTATCAATATGTCTATTCTGGTCCGTGTAGAAGCAGTCAAGTAGCTGCTGTGTGTGATGCTTGTGATCACTGTGTGGTGAGAAGAACCAAACCATCAAAGTGTGTCATCTTCATTCTTCAAGTCATTCTCTGTTGAGCTAAAAACCATGACAGTTTCACTACATTTGGTCTCATTCATGACTCGTAAATTTACCAAAGCCTGTGTTATATGTTTGGAGAGACATAATGTGATTCGCAATAAACCATTTCTCATTGCTCTGAGGAACTTTGGTACTGGCCCAAATGATTCTGACAGAGAGGACAGTAGCTCAGATGCTTCTGCATCCACTTTCCCACAATTCTCCCAAAAAGCTTCTTTGTTCGGAAGGCGTCGACCTCTGTCCCCGCTGGAGAGGGTCAGTCAGCTCCTGCCTGAGGATACATTAAATCAAGATGTTTGGGCTCTACGGGACACTAGAAATGCTGAGGTGGAACAGGACAGCCAGAGTCTCGTGAAGGAGCAAGAAAAAGCAATAGAGGAACCTCAAGGATCTTTTGCCCCACATCATGTGTGTGTTTCTGGGGAAAGGCCAATGTGTTTTGGAGAGACTCTGCTGGCCGAGTTCAGTCGAAAGAGACGTTTAGAGTTTCGGAAGATGTTCCAGCTAAAGGAGGGACTGAAACTCCATAGCAACTGGGGATTAATAGCTCATGATGACATGGAGGGGCGACCTGCTGGAAGCGTCATACGCACTTCAATGGGAAACCCGATTGTCATTCGTCGACCTGGTCTGGATGAGTTCACTCTCTTCATGAAGAGAGGGCCAGCTATTGCATATCCTAAAGTAAGAAATAAACATCACAACACAGCAGTCAGTCATTAGTGAACCCCTAACATCTGCACTCTTGTCATGCAGGTCAATGATGTGAAGCATATTCGAAAATCCATTAAAAATTAAATTCATGCAATGAGTTAAACATACATTTTCTGTAATGAACATGTCTGACTTTCTACATTAATTTAATTCATTTTTGTATTCTTTTTGTTTAGTTTAAGTTGTAAAATGTCACAAAATATTTTAAATACATTTTCCAAGAAAATGTTTTTTTTTTTTTATTCTGTTCCCCAGTGATGATCAAAAGTGACAGTAAAACCTTTTAAATTGTTGCAAAAATATATTTTAAACACATGCTCTTTTGAACTTTCTTTTAATCTGAGAATTAAAAAAGGATTATGTTTTTCATAATAAAGCAGCACAACTGTTTTCAACTGATAACAGTAATACATTTTACTTGAACATCAAATCAGCATTTTAGAGGGATTTCTGAAAGATCAAAATGGTTACTTGCCAATGAAAACAAAAGAGTCTCTCGGATCTCATTCCTCTGCAGGACGCCAGTGCGATGTTGTCCATGATGGATGTGACTGAAGGAGACTGTGTTCTGGAATCAGGCTCTGGATCTGGTGGCATGAGTCTCTTCCTGTCCAGGGCAGGTGTGTGATTCTTCTTATTCTGTCTTCTATGTATTCATAAACAGCAATATAATGATGAGTCACCTGATTATGAAGTTATGAGTGATATTGTCCTGCACAAGTATGTTACAGGTGTTCTGTTGTGATAAACACTTTGCTTTCATGTATGTCTGTGTCAACAGTGGGTTATAAAGGAAGTGTTTTGAGTGTGGAGATAAGAGAGGACCATCACAGATGTGCTGTATTAAACTACCAGCGCTGGCGGTCCTCTTGGAGTCTTCGTCGAGGAGAGGAATGGCCTGATAATGTTCACTTTCTCCGTGGAGATCTCATATCTGCTGGACCTCTTCTGGCAGGGAGAGGTTTCAACTCGGTGAGGAGCCAAGTCCCGTGACTTTTTTATGTTTTTATTTTCATGTATTATTATTTCAGAATCATTTGCTTGTATGTATATGAAAGACGGTTTGTGTGTTAGGTTGCTCTGGATATGATTAATCCACATTTGGCTTTACCTGCTGTGGTTCCTCACCTCCATCCCGGATCTGTGTGTGCTGTTTATCAAGCAAAGTAATACAACAAATCTGTACACACACAAAACATAAGTGTAAATCATAGTCAATATGTTAATGTTTTTTGTTGTTGTTTTTGAATGAAGTCTTTTATGCTCAACAAGGCCGCATTTTTTTAGTAAAGACAATAATACTGTTCATTTACTCCAGTATTAAGTGTCACATGATCCCTCAGAAATCATTCTAATATGCTGATTTGGTCTTCAAGAAACATTTATAATTATCAATGGTAAAACATTGAATCTTTAATGTTTTAAAAGATTGAAAAGAAATGCATTCTCTCATAGCTGAAATACACTCTAAATGCTTTTACTGTCACTTTTGATCAATTTAATGTGCCTTTGCTGAGTGAAAAGCATTTTTGAAAACATTTTCCTGACTTTGCTGCCAGTATCACACAGGTCATTGATCTGATGGAGGGTCTTAGATGCTCAGCTCTCCCTCTGGTGTGTGAACGCATCGTTGAGGTGCAGTACAGGGACTGGCTTGTTGGCCCGTCGTTTAAAAAAGATGGAACATTTAACAAAAGAAAATCTCATGACGATGACAGTGAACCAAATGAAGACACAAAAGGTGACTTCTTTCATAACTTGGTCATTCATCTAAAATTTGCAGTGCTTCATAAACGAGAGACAGATAGTGTCACAAAAATCCAAACATCAGTGCAAATAATTCAAATATAAATCATGCTTTATTAAAGGGGATTTGAATTGTCAGTATCCAGTGCCATTTGGAGATGTCCCATACATTGCACGTCCTCATCCTGAACAGACTGGCCATACAGGTGAGTCAGCTTTTCAATTTTGTGTAATGTATAATGAGAAACACTAGTAATCCCAAACCTTTTAAGAACTTTGTATGCAAGAATCCTATCAATGTCTGATTTTAACATGTTTCTTTTCAGCCTTCCTCGTAAAACTACGAAAGATCTTGAAATAGATGTTTCACATTTAATATCTGTGCAAGAAGACAACGGAGCTACTGTGTCTTGTCTATTTGTTGTATTAATAAAATAAAGACATTTTTATTGCACATTTTCCTGTCATGCTCTTTTGTGTTTAGCCAAAATATAGTGAATCTATCTGCTCCATTCATGGACTACATTTCACAGATGTTTATTCACATCAGCCAAACACTATGCTTGAGACGGACTTAATCCTGCCATGTTTAACATCTAAACATTTCATTCACATTTACATGTAAGACCTAAGAGTAACAAAGTGCACGCCAAAGACAAAAGTACTTTGTACAACAATAAGGAATAAATAGTGTTGAGGATTATGATACAGTAAAACACCTTCACATTGTATTTTCTGACCTATTCTTTACACCTTTATGAACAGTGTACATGACCATTACCCTATTCACACCAGTGCTGTACATTTCTCATAAGGTCAGTTCAGAGATACTCTGTTCCGGCCCTCAGACAACTGAAGTGCATGTGATATGTTCAACAGGCATATATGATCTATCTGATGTTGCAATCAAGCTACTCCTCACTGATCCAGTCCATTGAATGATCTTGACATGCATCATTTCCTGTAAATGTACCTGAAAAAAAAAAAAGGATAAGAAAAGCCAATGGTAAATGTGTCTACAGAGTTACTTGTATGGTAGCTGAGGCCAGGGTAAAATTGCTTGTAACACCACAAGAGGGCACCACACTCATTCACCTGATTTAGTCAATTTACAATTACAGGTGTGCTGAGCTTTGGGCATCTTACTGGGCCTGTGTGAAGCTTGGGCTTTGATTGCAGTGGCCTTCAGTGGCAGAGATGACAAGTGGGCTCCAGCAGAGGATGGACGAGGTACAGGACAAGCAGAGGTCTTGGCACAGAGAAAACAAGGCTCTGGGGAAACAGAGGGTCCGCGGGGCATGAGGATCTCCTCACGGTTGTGGTACAGTCTCTGAGCTCCACTGTGATGCTCTGCCCGCTCACGCTGCCAGATGAAGTGAGATGGCACAATAGCCATAACCTGAAATCATGCATCAAGTACAACTTAACTTGATTTTTCAGATCCAGCCACCCATAAAATAGTGCATGCTTAGTGAACTGTGTACCTCCTCACAGCATCGTCTGCTGACAGCCGCTCTGTACTCTATGCGTGCCCACAACTGGTCTCTTTGCTTTAGGAATCGTGGGAAATGTTTCCTCCAGCGCTTTCCCAGAGCCCAGGGGAAGATCTCATATTTGGTTTCCTCCTCATCCTCTTCCATAGTGTTTGCCAGATAGCTAGAGTATGAAAAATTGAGCACTTAGACTGTAGGAATTAAGGCCATATTCAGAAATAGGACTTTTCTGTCATGCTCATAATATACCGCAGTTCAACTAAGGAGCTTTAAAATGAACCTCTCTAAAACCATGTGCAACCATGTGTTTTTTTTCTAGTGTAAAGAACATCTACAGAATGAAGGGCATGGTGCTCACAGGGCAAGGAAGAAGTTCAATCTGCTGTGTTCAGTGATATTGAAACGAGCCCTCCTGAAGTACACAAATGTCATAGCCAACAAGTACTATATAAAATAAAGACAGAGAACTGAGATTAGAGACACAGCTGCCTATATTCTAAATTCAAAGCTGACCACAATCATAATACCACTGAATATTAATACACAAAAAAATTTCTTGCTACCTTGTCTGTAAGTTTACAGCAGCAATCCATCCACAGAAAATCCTGTATTAGATCATCATCTGAGCCAGACAACAAATCATAAAGGTTTTATTCTACAGAATTATATCTAGCTTTATAGATCTTGATATTTCTGAATTAATGTAGGACAAAAAGTTGGTGTAAAAGTCAACCAGATTACTGTTTTGTCATGGGACACATGGCATTTAGTTTAGAAGGATAAACCCACCGAACAGTCTGAAGAAGGCGGCCATCTCCTGCCTCTGGATGAGCAGGGTCGGGCCGGGGGTCTTTCTGCGCGGCTGCTCAGAAAAGTCTGCATTGTTCCGAGCTGCTGGGTTCGGCCTCGGTCTCCGCTGACCACGCCGGATCTGCAGACTGTGAGCAGCTCCAGACGGGGCGCTTTCTGCCCACGGACGGCTCAGCTTAATCATATTTCAATGATTAAATCAGCCGATATTACAGAACTGCCACTGTGTACATATTATAATTAAATAATAATTTGTTATTTATTTTAGTATAACGTTAGAAGACATGCGTGTTTATTTGTTATTCCTGTTTGTTGATAATTAACGTTAGTAAGTTACAGATATGCAACTTAAGGATGCTTCTTAAAATCTATTAACGTTACGTTACCTAAATAACGAAAAAATTACTCTTAGCACTACTATACAACTAAACGTTACTCTTAAATCCTTGCTGGACTTTCTGTGTTTATATTTTAGTTCAGTATGAGCGAGTTTTTACTGTAAACAAGATTTACCTCAGTTTAAAAAACCGCGACTCGTTATGACACGCGCATAATTTCACGCGCTCTGCAGGAGGTGAGATCAACTTAGATCAACTACTGAAGAATGTAAAATTTAAGTTTAGCTGACGTGTATAACAGTGAAGTTAATCTTAAAGTGACTTTAAATAAAAAATGTTAAATATTTCAAACTGGAAGTCACGCTCTTCACGCAAGCGCGAACGTGCACTTCCGCTCCCTTGGGCAGCGCGGGAACTGTGTTAGTAGTCACATGGTCAAATATTCTTCAATCGGCAGAGGTCAGGGCTTGTTTGGTTGCATGAAAGTCGTTACTGAGGAAACAGCTTTTGGACACTAAGATAATGCAAAAATATAAACAATTACGAAATACATTACATTTATATTATTATTTAATTAATGCAACTGATTAAGTGTTTAAATTATTAATTGATACATCTCATCCGTTTTCTTAAAAATATATATAAAACTTACTGTTTTGTAAAAACCTGTAAGTCATTTTACACAGTGATTGTACAGTTTAATATGTTACCATAGTCATTGCCCCACAACGCTCATATGACATTTTATTTGTGCAGGCCTTAAAAGTCTTACATTTGAGCTTATAAATCTTAAAAATACTGAGTTTAAGATTGTTTTGAAACCCTTAAATTTATTAAGGTGAAATGGACTTTGTTGCAACACTTAAGGGAAAAAAGTAAAAAAAAATAAAATAATAATAATAATAATTATAAATAAATTAAGTGACAATCTTAACTTCCCTTCAATAAAGCCTTAGATTTTTTTTTAGCAACCCATGTTTCACTAAGAGTATGCTTAACTTTATAATTAAGGGTTTTCATACAACCAGAGCCAGAACACTTGTGCATATATAAAAGTTGGTAATATTCAGGAAAGATATGTCCTACATATCCTTTTTAAAAAACTTGCCATTTTACTAAGGCTAAAAAAATATTTTTCAGCAAATGCAAATAAAACCCATTTATCATTGAAGTGGTTAGTGAACAAAATATGCATGTGAGAAGCTTTTATTAACAAATTTATTGCATCTTAGTTGGTTATTAGATTTAGTTTATGATTATAATGTAATACACACAATAAAAATGACGTTCCATTGACTGCATTGGAAAAAAATAGCAACATCAAAAAGACCACAGGCTGATTTATTAACGTAAGCTATGTGAAAAATGATTTGGTTAATCACAACAGAGCAATACATTTATTCACACAAGTGCAAATGGTTACAGGTTTGTTTGCTATTACCAGGAAACAGTAAATGAAATACCACATATTGGTATTTGTGAGCGCTGTGCTCACAGATGTGTTCAAGAATTTTCATTGCTTTGCACACTGCATGTATTTCCTGAAAGAAAAACATTTAATTAAGAACCGAACAGGCCTATTCAAGCAAAATAATTAATGAGTGTTTTAGGTCACCTTTTTAATCGTATGGAGAATCACACCCTTGATTTCATGAATTGACTTCTTGCAAACCCAGCACATTATTGCATTCATCTCAGAATTCTGAGGATAGTTTAAATGTGAGAAATGCAAGGGATGAAAATATTATAATAAGCTTTTAGTTTATTGCATTACACCGTGCATCAGCATACCTCTATGTTCAATTCCTGACTCATTTTGGACTCTTCGGGAAGGTTCAGTATTTTTCTCTCCAGCATGCTCTTCCATTGTGCCCTGTTAGTAATGCTGCTACATCCAACAAGAACTGAACCACAAAAACAGATCATTTGTGAACAGATTATAATGCAAATCAATAAACATATAAAAAATTCTTCAAACTCACCTGAGCATGCCATAAGCAGTCCAAAATGAAGAACAGGTGACATTATTCTTTAAATCCTCTACTTAATAAGATGCTTAGATAAAACACACCTGCTTTCTTCAAGAGTTCTGCTGATTTTCAGTTGGAGTGATACTTCTCACACTTCTATGTCTCTTGTGTTTGTCTGTGCTACTCTTCTTCACAGTTATGAAGAACGCTGAGGATAGTAAATGTCTATGCAAGTGTTTTGGAGTGCTGATGTTAAGAGCACCAAAACCACTGTGGACCAAAGTGTCAAAGTGCTTTCATTAGAGCTCCTGTCAGCATTTTCTATGTTGACTGTCTCTTCAGTTCACCTAACCATCCGTAATATTGTACCTAAATTCTTGAATCATAAATAGTTGACTTTTGATGTACTGAATTAAATGTGGTGTATTGAATCACTAAATGATTCGGTGTAAATGACTAAATACCCATCAGTATCATTAAACTTTTCATTCCAGATGCCAGTTATTTTCTTCCTTTTCTCTTAATGTAAATGTATTTCAGATGTATTTATGACAAAACAGAATGAATCACCTGCTCATGCCACTTTCACATTCAAACATTTATTAGCTCATGCTTCTGCCAAAACAAACAAGTGAGCAATCTTATCTTAAGAGCTGGTACTTTAGTTGGCTTGTTATAGGTTTAATCAATCCCAGAGTTTGCACATTTTGTACTTAATGCAGGATAGACGAGGGGATAGATTCGGGAAATATCCTTTGACAACCTTTTTTTTAATCTTTTTGGCAACCTTGTTACATGGCACCCAGAGAAGTAAGTTGGCACGGCATATAGCTTTTATTTTCTGAATGAGGAGACAGAGAATTAGATGGTTTTAATAAAGTAAACCTAAATCAGTACACCATGTACTGTAATACTTTCACAGAGAAAATTAATAATAGAACTGTGACCACAATATGACTATAATACCATGATATTTCCAAGAATGGTTTAGAAAATCTCTTTAAACATTATCTCCAATCCGTAAAAAAAAAAAAATATATATATATATAACTAAAATACACAAATATTGAGATTCAGGAATTAAAAATGCAAAAATAAGTAAAAATGTACCTTGTCGATCAGAGCATTTATTTTGGGTAAATATTTTGCTAGCGTATTCAAACATATACAACATTTTATGGCCATCTAGAAAGAGAGATGACAATTAGATGCAAATAAATGATAAAGGTTGCTGATCAAGAGGAATATATGCTCACTAATCATAACATACACAACATTTTACTTTTTAAACAGAGATAAGATTTAAAGACGACAACATGTTTTACCTTGGAAGGACCACAAGTATCATCCTCATTATCATAGGAGCTGACTTCCTGTAGAGTATCATGAACGGCCTCATATGGAGAACTCTTAGCAGCAGCTGCACAAAATATAATTTCATATACCAAACTACATTATAATAGTTACAGGAGTTTAATATCTCACTAAAACTCAACAATTTTTTTTTTACAAGATCAGATGTGCCAAACAAGTGCTGAAATATTTATATTATCTTACCAAAGAGAATCATGAATAATGCAAAAATACAGGCAAGATACATTGTAATTCCTTTTGTGTATTTGTTTATTTCAATGTGACAGTGCAGTTTTCAACTTTTTTTTTTTTTTTTGTCTTTGGTTTTGCTGATGTGAGAACAGACAAAGCTGTTAAATGTAAGTGTGAAGCAAAGTCAGTTAAACCCACATCTAAGCTTGGACCAACACTCCATTTGTTCTGAAGTATTTAGATGCAGATCACTAATTTGCCGGAAAACTAATCCTGTCTGTTTAGCGCTAAATTTCCAGTGTCATAAACATCAACAGCGTGTTTTACAGTAGTGTATTTTTGCAAATTTCTTATTTATGTACACTCTTTATAAATTATTTAGCTACTACGTGTCATAACAGAGGCTCCTGTACCACCTCCTCCAGATCACCAGAGGGAACCTTCACCTCTTACCTGGGACTGAGCACACACCTGCACCTCATCACCACATACACACTGTTTTATATTGTCTGACCCACACTGTATGATTACTTAAAGACGCTGCAAACGGATCCCTCCCTGCCTGGTCCTTCCTCACACTATGACATGACTTATTGGACCTTGTATGTCTTTACAAAATGAGAGACAAGTTTTATGAGCAGACAAAATTTATTACTGTCAACATAAAACAACCATAATGAGAAAATAACATGAGAATAAGTATTTGATGTAAAACAAAACAATCTTAAACATTACAGAGGACTGTATCTCCTGTACAATAAACATATTAGAACATTTTAAAGGCATTTCTGATTAACTGCATTTTTTGCTCTTCTTTCGGTCACATAACCTCAGCACTCTGCAGGTGCCCATAACAGTACGTCCAGGAAAAAGAGCACTCATTATTGCAATTTTGTAACTGTTGGCTATAGAAAAGCAGAGGGATTGGAAAAACCAAATCCATTTACCGCATGTTTTATTGATTTCCTGAAAGCAGAAATAAAAACAGTAGACCCAACAGGGCTCATTTTAAGAAAAATTCAATCAATGGAAAACATACAAATACACATTGCAGTGCATTTATATCAACTAACACTTACATAATATTTCTAATATTTTCTACCATAGAATAAAAAGCATCTTTATTAATGTAAAAACATTTCAAATGAGCTAGTGCCAGTCAATGTAAATGTATCCCTTTAACAGCCATTGTCACAGTTGTTACTAACATAACTTTATCTTCAAACACGTGCCCCTTGGACTCCCACCAGGGAAGAGCTTGTGCAGTATGATGTCCCGATATTTCACTGCATACTGAAGGCATTTCTTTCGAAAAGCCTCTATGAATTTGTAACAGGCATGGTTTATATTCTGTAAAAGAATAGAAAAAATGAACAGAATAAAGCTTTCAGAATTCAGAAATGTAATCATTATTTCTTACTTTTTTTTTAATGATTATGAAATTATATCAATTATAATGTGTCAAATTATATATATATATATATATATATATATTTTTTTTTTTTTTTTTTATTTAACAATTGAACATTGTTTTTCACAAATGTAATTAAAATGATGCCCTTTTGTGACAGCTGTTAACTGAATACATTCACAATGATGTTACCACTGCTGTAATGTTGTAATGTAAAGTGGCTATTAAACTTTTAAGCCAAATGTTACCTGTGTCATCTTTTGATAGACCTTTTCTTTAGCCCGTTTTATAGCTTCTTGGCACACACAGCAGAAGATGATGTTTGGCCGAACTTTCTGAATGTGAGGTATGGGATATGAGATTAAAAAAACAATAAAAAAAAAAAAAAAAAAAGATTTTTAAAAAATGATTTTTGTACGACATCTTATAAATGATATAGTGTTGTACATACCAGTAGGTCATTTCCATGGCCGTCCATCAAACTGTTTAAGCTTTCAGAATGTGAAATAATCGCTGGATCCCGCCAAACAGAAAGAGCTTCATTTTCACTCTTTACTAGGGCTTTTCAAGAAACAAACATTGCAATTCACATGAACTGAATGTTGATAAAGTTCTAATGACGACATAGTATATAAACCAAAGACTTCACACAGGCCTAATATTTTTAGGAATATTGTGATTGTATCTTACCTGAGCAAGAGATCAGAAAAACAAAATATAAGAATGGCCACATTGTTTCAGACACTTTTAGAATCATCAGGTACTGATTCTTTCTGACTTTCCTATTGAAGTTCTTTAACTGACTAGCCTCTTTTTCTCTCTCTCTCTGTCTCTCTCACTCTCTCTCTCTCTCTCGCCTTATCTAAGAAAAGCCACAAGAAGAGCCTGACCAGTGTCAAAGAGCTAAGTAAAACAATGTAACACAATAAAAGTTCAGGAAGGTCATGCATGTGAAGTCATTGTAATGTGAGGATGACAATTCTTGCATGTGCGACAGTATTTAGGCCTTTATCATAAAGAGAATACAAGAAAACCTGCACTTAAAATATGAGGGACAATGCGTTAGACGTTCTTTTTACCAGGAAAGTTAAAATGCTTACTCATGTCCTGTAAGGTGCTGACAAAAATGTAAGCAATCCCACAACACCACAGTGCTAAACGGCTGCTTTTTTGTTGTTGCTCTGTAAGGCATTTTTTATTTTTATTTATTTTTTGGTTTTTATTTCAGAATAACTGTATTTGCTGTTTTTCTTTTAGCAAGCAATTAACAACATAAATATGCAGCAGAAGCAATCTGCCAAATGGACAAAACAGTCCAAGAAGTGCAGCCATTGCCTTAATATAAAATTTAAAATCCTAAAAGTTCTGGACAAAAACATGCTATCATGTGAATCTTTAAGTGTTAAAGCTATGAAGAGCTGCTAACATCCTGCCCTGTGCCAGTTCTTCTATAGTGGAAAGTTTCTGATAATCATAAGATCATTTTCTTTGGTTGATTGACGTGGAAGTGACTAATGATTTATCATGGGTTCCCAAAGATAACTTAGGATGAATGTTAAGGTTTGTTTCAGGTCCATTTGTTGTACCATATGTTCTGATTTGGCTGATTAAGACTTTCTTGTCTTTTGATTTAATGATTTAATGATTTAGATTCTAATTCTTTTCTCTCTCTTTTTCTACCACAATCTTTTGAACCTGGTGAATTTTTAGTGTCAGTAAATTAATGAATGACATTATTGTTTTATTATCTTTTGAGAATTTTTTTAATCTTTTTTTAATAATTTTTTAAAGGCAGGAATTCTTCATATTTCTCAATGTGTTTCTTGAAGTTTACAAGTAGTGAACTGGTGGTGAAACCGGGGTGATTTTCACTTGGTCAAAATTCAACAAATGTGTTTACTGTATCAGTTACATATGCTAAAACACACTATTTTTACACACACACACAAACAGTGTTAAAAGTCGTTATAACTATTTTTTTTTTAAAATCACCTGTAGAGGACACTCTTGGTTATCCCAAGAAAACAAACTCATTAGAACTGATTATTATTGAGCTTTAATTTTATTGTCACATGTAACAAATTACAACATAAGTGGCAACCCAATTCTATGCTTAAAGCGTTTGCAATACGCACAGTGTTAACATTCTACAGATTGTCCTTGCACTGTTTCCAGAGAGCAGAGCAGTGACTAGTTTATCTTTATATTTCTTCAAAAATTGATTACAACCCTTTATTCGAATTTTTCCACAAATCTTATCAAGCGTCCGATTTACCTCCTCCTGTGAAAAGATGAGAACATATGAAAAACAAGGGAAAACATTTCACTTTTAAAATAGTATATGCTAAAGTTCAAAAGTTTTACAAACCTTAGAAGCTGTTTTTCCAATAAATTGTATCACTTTTCTTAGGATGAACTTACAAATTGGACAACTTATAAGCTGAGGGAGAGATAAAGGGAGAAAGTATAATAATGTTAATGGAAAGAAATTTGTATTTAGCATTTTTCGTCACAATAAGTGAATACACTTTATTAAACCTGTTTGTTCTCCATTGCTTTGTCATGATAACTGTACTCCATCTCCTTCACAGGATTCGGATGGTCAACGTGCTGAGACATTCCCATTTGAACATCTGAAATGCCTGAACATCAGAATAAGTTAAAATTGTTATGTAAACAATTGTTGTATGGCAATTACATTCATATTAGGGAACACTCAATGAATGATATTAGCATAGAAACAATTTAGTTTATTTGCATATGCCATAAAAATTGTACATGTTGTATAATACATGCACATTGTTTGTAATTGTCTAAATATGAAAAGTTTATATAAACAAATATTAAATAAGAATAAAATAACATTTAAAAGGACTGTGGGAAAATACTACATTTTAAAATTGTAAAAAAAAAAAAATAATAATTTTACAAAACAATTAATAAAGTGATAAATAAATAAAAAGAATATATATATTTGGAATCCTGCATTTTGTGAAGTGTTAATTTTACACTACAAAAATACAAGAGTGAATCTCACCTGAACAAAACAGAAGGCATGTCAGAAGAAAAACAAGTGCTTTTGTCATCTCTGTGTCACTCCTCAATAATCAGTATGGACAACTGTCTGCTGTTATGCCTAAGTACTCCATTTATATGGTAAATAAGAGAAGTAGACACACCACTCTTCACACCCTTAACCCTTTAACCTTCACACCTAAAAGGAGCATCTAATGAATAGTGTCTAGCACTTTTTTTTACATTTATGTTCTTTATGTAACTCAACCATACAGTTAAGATGTCAGTCCATGGCACATTTAAATTTGGAGAACTATTTAATGAGTTAGCCGCATATGCTATACCATGTCTTTTACTGACATATCAACCATACAGTAACACGAGATTTTGGATAATTATGGTAAAAAAAACATTTCTCATATATTTTGCTATATTTCTTCTCTTAAACCCCTACCCTATTCACAACAACATTTTAACACTACTAAAGATCATATATATGTGGTTCCAATCTAGCTAGTGTTAAAAGTACACCATTTGTAGTGTTAGATTTTAATTTTAATACAGCCTCTTAGAAAAAATACACTTGTCCAAGAGTGTAAAGAGTTACACTTGCATTTGTTAGCCAGATTTTACACTATGGTTAGAATTATTTTAGGGGCAAAAATAAAAATGTTATTGTGTGGTGTTAATGTATAAGATTAGACACAATCAAGAGTCTTCAGACAGATGTATAAATTTCAACTATTATTAACGAATGGGCAGTGGCAACTTAAAAAGCAAGACGTGCAGAGAATATTAAGTCAGTCACATTCATTAAGTGTTGCATAGAAACATAAAATAGTCAATAAAAACACATAAAATCATCAAATTTTCCAAGACATGAACAAATATAACAGGTATCACCACATTTGTTGTTCCTCATGTGCTCTGTGTGACCTAGTTTTTGACTTCTGTTAATTATGTGATTTCGTTCAGGTGTGTGGTGTTCAATTAATTTCATTGTCTCCTCTATTTAAGATGTCTTCTGTTCAGCACGTGTCGTTTGATTTCAAAGTTATTTTGGTGTGTGTCTACTCTGCCTGCTCTGGAACCTTCTTGGACTATTAAAGGATTGGTACTTTTTCGTGAACCTGAGTCTGCCCGCGTGTTTTGTCTTACACACACCATGACAACAGGTAGATTGAACAAGATTGCAGCAAGATACTTGTCGGTATGTAGGTATGGCTGTGTGGCTTCTTCTGTGCAATCATGGTGTTTTTCTTGTTAGTGGCTGCAAATCAAAAACAAACAAAAACAATTAAGGTCAGCTCTCCAATTGACTTGATTTATACTAGTTTTTTATATAACACATCTGGCAATATCGGACAATAGGTAGCGACAGAAATGTAAAAATCAGATCTGACCACTTTTGCAAATAAATGCGTGAATATAGATAAGCTAATCCACAAAGTCAACTAATCCATATGCTTCATGTGGTTCAGTCCAAATTTTCTGTTTATGTTCCCTGATCAATGTTTAAATGTGGAAAGAAAGGAAAAAATCCATCTGTTCTTTGTATAAAGCGATTGAGTCTGATAAAATAATCTGGACTATTTTTTTTTTTTTACTTATGATCTCTTCATGAACTTCTTTTAAGGGGTAGTTGTGTAGGCTAAAATCTTTATTTGTGTTGTGAGAATTTTTGAAAAAGGCTTCGTCTCTCAGCCAGGCATCAGTCCGTAAGGTGGAGTAAGATAATTTGGCAGTTTTTTTTTTTTTACATATATAAATTGCACTATTTAAGAACACTGAGCATGAGTACTGTTTAACACTGATTGTTAATTCAACTCAAGAATTTTTATTTTAAATAACTTGACTTAATAACTCAAGTAATTTTGACACTGATTATTTTAATGTGATAGTTCACCCCAAAAAAATATCCCATGATTTACTTACCCTTAAGCCATCCTCAAGTGTAGCTACATCACTTTCTTCTTGCTGACAAATTCAACTGGATTTATAGTACAAACAAAACATTAAGGCTACTCCAAGCTATGAATGGCAATGAATAATGGATTTAGAAGTAAAATAAAATGCATCCATCCATCATAAAAAAGTGCTCAACATGACTCTGGGGTGTTAATAAAAACCTAAAGTGAATCGATGCATTTATGCAAGAAAAAATCCATCAGCTTCAGTTAACTGTCAATGTGCATTGATGTAGGATGGAAACAAGAACACATGAAAATAGTAGAAGTAGAAAGACTGAAATAGTATTTTCTTTTTAAAACTTACTGTTATAATCTTTTATTTACAAACATCTTTTCTTGTCACATTCAACTTAATTTAGTTATCAAATAAAAATTCAAATGGCACGCACTTGTTAAACTCTCTTAATCAAATAGACTGTTATGATGGTGACAGATATGACTGTCTGCAAGTCTTTCTTCTCACTATTCCACATTCAATCGCTAATTAAATTAAACTTGCATGCATGCATGATTGGCCCGAGTAGTTTTGTATCTATTGTACAGACACTTGTCACCATATTTTGCCTATGCTTTAAAAGGCAAAATGTTATATACAAACCGATGTGGCTCCTAAACACTAGGAAACATTAGTTTATGTATGTTAATATTCTCCTCAAAGCATGAATAATATGTAATCTGCACATAAACAAAGCAAAATGACTTTTATATTAGTGCTTTTCTCTCCATAGAAACCCCAAATACTGCCTCCAGGGATTTTAATCATGTTTCGATCTCTGTCACCATCCTTTTTTTTTCTTCATTTGTAGACAATTGGACCAATGATGCCCTGGAGAATGTATGTTCCACTGTCAAGAAAGAACAGCATAAAGGTGGAACTTGCACAGTGCATGTAAACTTTGCATTGTTTTGAACGGCACCGGCGATCCCACGGAGACGTTCTTCCAGTCTGTAATGAGCACTGTGTGTTAGCTGGATGAACAACAACAGCTCAGACCTTTCCAGGCATCTGCTCAAACTAATTAAGGAGGCCAACTCTATTACCAGGTGCACTTCAGACTCGCTGACGGCAGTGACACAGAACAGGACGATGGCAAAACTGGAGTCAGTGATGAACAATGTCTGCTCTCAGCTCATTTAGCCATATCCACCTGCAGCCATCAGACAGTACCGCGCCTCCCTTTGTACTGATTGGTGTAATGATGCTGAACATGTACACGCTTTTATCCAACACAAAATGTTCTCTAGTAACGTTACTAGAGCCTTATGCACGTTCAACTTTTTATTACAGAACTTTTACTATTAGTAGGCTACGCATTAGTATTACAATATATTATTTTAACCAGTCAAATCATTCACTTACCAGTTGTGGTAAAAATTACATCATAGGATTCCAGTGCTATCTTCCCGATCTGGCTGTTGCCAGACAAAAATCTGAGTGGATTATTACAATTAATGGCATTTCTGACACACTATAGCACTTAAAACCATTTTTAGCTGGTGAACAGTGTCCTAATAATTTTGGCCTCCACTGTACATCTCGAATGGCTTGTGATTGAGCGCATTTTCAGCATACATTTATATTTGGTTGAACAATTCCACAAAGGCACAGGACAATAAATAGATCAATAAATAAACTTTAATTCTGTACATAAAGTATATACACAGCAATATCATGATGCTGTACAATAAGCCAGCATCATTTAGCTCAAATGAAAATATCAAAAGACCAGACAAGATGAGTTAAATTATATATATGAGACATCTTAGAGACAGAGATTATGTATCATATAAATGGACAATACAAGATGCCTATTCTTCCATGACTAGACTCAAATAAATAATAATAATAATAATAAAAAATATTAATTAAAAAAACTTTACTGTTATAATTGTATTCAGTCATACCTGCTGTAATGGTGTAGCAATAAATACATCTGCTTTATTTAGTTTCATTTACCAAAATTAAAATGTCTTAATAATAACAGATATTTAGAACAGATGACATGTAGCACATATATGTTTAAGAGACATCTGAACACACTAGGACATTAAAAACAAAAAAGATTTGTTTGCTGAAACCCCTGTCCACATGCTTTTATCACAGCCCAGAGATTGTGTTTGATCAAGGAATGTGCATATTCTGCTTTGAATTAGAAATAACATCTGAAAACACTTCCTGACACAGCGACAGCTGAGATCTGATCATTCCTGCTCTGTTCTCAGAAGCATGAGTAGCAAAATAACATTTTGGGAGTGCAAGTTAAGTTAAAGCAATTGTCAAAGTCTGAAGTATTACAAATAACAAAATACACCTGCAAATTTATTAGAAAGAATGGCTGAAAAAAGTACATATATTTTGTAGTATTAGACATGTATTGGATTTTATGGAAATATATGAAGCATTAAATATGTTGTCTTAACAATAAAGATATTTCAAAGCATGATGACCCCCTACACTAACAGTCAATAAATTAAATACAGACACTAACATTCAGCAGTTAATGAAACAAACAAACAACAGCCCCAAGAAGTATTTGGACATTTAAGCAAGACGTCAAAATGATTAGATATAAAAATATCAAACTGAATGGCATTTACTTTAACTTAATGTAGGTTTTAAATGATAACTAACTTTAAAAAACTAGAAGAAAACAGGCACTATGTTTGGATTTATCATCTCAACTTAGTAAGAAACAAGTATTGGATTTTATTCAGCAAGTATGGGTTGAAAAAACGGTTTACAAAAGTAGTGTTAGTTCTGAGAAAAGCTCTGGCAGCATGGTATGGTTTGTTAGTTATCGAAATTAAATATATACATTTTTAGGTGCTACTTAGATGTCCAAATACTCTTGGGAGTCATTGTACATTCTTCCTTCGTCACTGAGGGAGACAGAGGTTAGAAGAGGGCTGTTCTGACCCTCCTGACGAGCCCTCCAGCGTCTGCTCACCCTACAGGTGGACCCACAGACCATTCAAACAGTCACAGAGGCAGTGCTGGAAAGTCATCGCCCTGGGAAGTCATTCCTTTTCTTTTAATGAACCATCTCTTCTCTCTCTTCTTTCACTTCATATATTTTCCAGGACGTCACAGGGCACGAATCCTCTCTTTTTTCCGCTGGCTACTCTGATGAAGCCGTTGTGTTCATCCTCACCGCTGACACAAATCTAAAAGTGTGTCAATACGGCAGCATTATCAAGTGGTTTGTGGCGAAAATCCAAGTTGGAAATTATTAGAGGCTATACTCACTTGACCCTCCTTTAGGGTGATCTGCCCTTGCTCCTTACAGCCAATAAAAGTTCGGTTACATTTGAACACCCGGTCACCCGCCCTCACCTGATGCGCAAAGGATGCTGGGAAAAAACCTATTCTGTCTTCAATCACACCCTGGAATTGTTAGGAAAATACACAAAAACAAAAATCTAAACACAGATGTCGGTCTGTTTCTCACACACACAGCGCTGGAACACGGCACACATGTACGATAAAATACATATAGACTTCATTTATTTTTTATGGTGCTTTTGTGTCCTTTTTAAGCTTGAAAGCTTCAGTCCTCATGAAATTGTAATTGCTTGGAGAAGAGCACTGAAAATAGTTTACACATTTTCTCCTTTTGACTCGTCCCTATGTATTCAGCTTTCAAATTCTTTAAAGAAACAAGCCAAATATCAAGTTGGCCATGTATTGGTGGTGAACTCCATAATAAATAGTATTATAGCTCTATAAAATTACATAATGTATTGCTTTATGTAGAGCCTGCAGATTTCCTGCTTTAGACTATAGTTTTGTTCAGACTATCAGTCCAAACTAATTTTTGCACATATCCTTTTGGAATCTGATCTTATTTAAATAAGGTAAAAAAAATCAAGATGTGTTTCAAGCTACATTTAAATTTAGATTGAGATGAGATCATATTTTGAGCAGCTTTTTTGTCTATGTGACCTTCTTGTGCCATGCAAAATGTAAAACACATCAGATGTTGTTTGTAGAAAACATGCTGAATGTCCTTGCAGAAACAAGGTTGTGTTGTTCTGAAGAGCAAGTTGAAAATGACAATATACTGCTGATCTACACACCTCTTTGAGCTTACAGACAGCAGCATGAAATAAAGCCGCTCATTCCAGCTCCCTACATTTCTACTGCTGCCTCATAAAACGTAATATAATCCAGTGTGACAGCAACATGTTGTCATGTTGTAAAACAACATCTGTTGCAATAGAAACCAATGCAGATACTAAAACGAAAGAGCAACACAGGATACACAAATCATATCTGAGCAGTTGTGATATAAAGTGTGGATAGTCAATCAGTGAAATCAGATTTCACTCAGATTCATAAAAACAGGATATGGACTGATGGTCTGGACAGTAAAATCTAAAAGATTCCATCCGGTCAGAGGATATTACATTTATTTCATTTTTTCAACCAGCACTTTTTTGCTTAGGTTTGTTGCATTCTGAACGACCTTAAAGTTTGGTAATGTGTGATCCTCAGTCATTTAGTATATGATGCCAGCAAGTGTATAATGTCTAGTAAAATTGGTTAATATTTAAACTTCGTTTAAAAGTTTCCAGCCTTTAGTGATGTAGAATGTCAAATTTTGGGGCCAATTATGGTTTAACTGTTAAAGACTTTTTTCATCAAACATTTCGCCAATTTGTAAGAACTGTACCTTCCACCAGTCATCATTGGAGTCATCTGCCAGGATGATTCGATCTCCGGGTCTGTAGGGAGAAAGGAATGCATTAGGATAGACATTTAGCCATTACATCCCCTTTCAATAGTAGGAAATGAATTTTGGAATTAATTTATGATCAAAAGCTTTGATGAGACTTTTAAAAGTTTTTGCAATAGCTTCCATTACATAAGGCTGGAATGAAACTGCACACGTAAAGAGATTCAAAGTCAGCAGTCATCTGCAGTTTCAGCTTTCTTCTGAGAATCAGACCTGAACCTAAAGAAATAAAAGTGCTACTGTGTGAATGATAGTAAAGAGAAATGTGTGTGCAATCAGAGTCAGTCTCAGCAGGGGCAATAACACAGCGGTCACAGAGTACCAGACCAACTATAATTTAACCTCTGGGAAAATAACAGGTTAAAATGTTCACGGTCCTTTCACTTTATAATGATATACTTCAATGCACTGCTTGTACAAAATCCACATTCAGTCAGCTTTGAAGAACCAAAACCTCCTGCATTTATTGCAAAGACTTACACTGGTAATGTGTACCATTCAATTTGGTTAATTTATCTGTTAGTTATAATTTACCTTAATTTTAATCACCTTAATCACAAGGTCAGCATCTAAACATTTCAAACATTTTGCCATCAACATTCATTTTTATGTAAGAGTGTGCTTATCAGTGTAGGTAAGCACACAGTATGTGTTCTGCATATTAAGAAACCCTGAGCTAAACGTTATCAGCAGGATATTGTCCAACAGTCAGTAAAGTCACAACCACTACCATCACAAAGAGGCACAAAATCTCTTTCCAGAATGTTCTCTCACACGGTTCCTGGCTGGTGGAATGACCTTCCCATCACTATCCGAAATGCAGACTCCCTTACAACCTTC
>JAUCMS010000031.1:7894136-7908750 GCA_032357445.1 Enteromius radiatus | reverse complement strand
GGTATTATGAGCACTTCCTAAGTTGTTTTGCCTCTTATGACTAATTGCTTGTTGTTCCCCACTTGTAAGTCGCTTTGAATAAAAGCGTCTGCAAAATGAATAAATGTAAATGTAAAGTGCTTTCCCAAAACTAACTGGGCAGGAAAAGGGAAATGAGCACATGATACAGGTGTGAAGACTCAAATCAGCCGTAACACTGAATAACTCAGTACTGTTCTAGCTGTAACTAAATAAAACACTAGCATCTGCTGTTGATACCACAAAATAAATATAGAAAAGAAAAAAAACTGAAGCGAAAAACGTATTCTTCTCACCTCATTTCTAGGTCTTGGTTGTCTTGGGGGTTAAATTCGAACAAAGCCACGTAAGTATTGAGCTGCAGAGGGTCCCTCTTCAACTCTCTGTTTGACTAGAGTTGACAAACAGGAAGAGACTATTACAAATTACATTATAAATCAACAGAAAGTACGCTGAAAATGAGTGCAGGGGAGAGCAGGGCGAGTTACTCACTTCACAGTCAATATTTCTCAGTCTAATATAAATACATGCCTTTGTGTAAAAAAATAGGATTCAGAAGCCAGGAAGATGTAGTTATAGTTAAAGATCAATTCCACAATCCAGACATTACTGGGATTCAATATTGGCTAAGGTGGGGGTGTTACTTAAATTTGGACTTTTTCCACCAGCTCCTGGGAAATTGTGAGTGCGAGCAGGCGCTTATTCTTAGGCAGCTGGCCTAAGAATAGTTCAGATGTGATTAAATCCTGACTCAGAATCATGAGTGAATGAAGTGAAGCTAGCTGCCTCATATCAACGTCAGAAAGAATCCCAACACAAATACAATTCTGACTAAGCATCATTTAAAAAAGCATCATTTTCTTCAGGCCTGAAATATCACGGCCTCTGACTAGTTGTTAAGGCTTGTATATAAAGCTCAGTAGCTGCAAGGTTTTTAATTGGTAATATTATAACAAATAATTCACATTTATAATAGATATTTTTAATTTGAATATATTTATAACTAACTATACATACAGTTGTGTGGCAACACACACTCCAAAACAATGTGTATTCAATTAACTAAACTAGTTTTTTCTTAGAAAATAACTGAAAATTCAACAGCTTCTTGGTAGCAAAATTCTCAGGTGCGCTACACTTACTCAGAAACAGAACAGTGGCTTAATAACATTATGAATCTTATACAAAGTGTTACAAATACAGATGTTATGATGCTTACAGGTGATTCTTCTGATTTCCTTTCAGCAATATAAAAATGTTCTGTTCCATTCTCCAGGGGCGTAAAAACTGAAACACACAACACAAGAAAGATCAATGAGTAAAAACTGTTGATATTGACAGAATAAACCTTGCATGAGGTTAAATGAATGATGCAGTCGTAGTGGGTCATTGTTCAGAGTGGTGGACTGATTTCCCAAAAATACCGCAGTTTCTCGGTCATGCTGGCACCTACGTGGCACCAGAGAATACATTTCTGTCTGTCTTTCCTGCACACACAGTCATAGGCACATGAATTCTCTGAAGCTGGGGTCAGTCTGTGATGGCCAGAGACAACCCTGAACAAGGCTATTCATCTCCCTGATACTATCACAGTCTGTCCTGTATGGTGTATTATGTTAGATAAAGTTTCAACAATGTGTCTGATCGAAAGCTGGCAGCTTGGAGTTAAAATAAAGATTGTGGGAATGAAGATCAGATTCACATGAGCGGTTTCTGTTGGTTATTTTAATCATACTTTAACAATAAATAGTTATTATAAATAAATATTATATTTATTTGATTAGGAAATTTAGGAAGCGAATATTTTTATTCTATGCTTATTTAGAACTGTTTACATACAGTATCAGTAACAGGGATCTTACCATTGTCACTGGATTTTCTGTTGAGTTGAGCTCGACTGCTGTGGGCTGTCTTTTCTTCTGGTACCTGATCCATGTCACTAGTCTGAACAAATGATAACAACAAATGAATTCTCTCACAAACACATGCCCTAAGAAATGTCTTTGTCTGATAAACATGAGAAGATTAATGTTAACTGCTTATTATCTGAGATTTACATCTATTAAATGCCATACAAACTTATCTTTCTTTTGCAAATAATTTGATTTATTTCATCCTGGCTTCATTCTGTCATGTTGTGTCCTCTGTCTTTTCTCTCTCTCTTTCATCTTATTCTCTCCCTTTTTTGGTCATATTTGCTTTAGAGAGGCATTATCTGAAGCTGACCATCACTTCCTTCCAGGGTGTGTATGTGCCTGTGTTTGTTTCAAGCAGTAAAACATTACATCTAGGCCCCTCAGATTCCCTTACAACCGTAGTAACTGCATATTGGATGGCTTAAACGTTCACATGCACACCCAGATATAATAAATGTGAGTACAAACTTTGTATTAATGTACTACATTTGCGAATAAATGAAGAGGACAAAGTACTTTTCAATAAAAAACATAATGGTGTCAACATTCTTCTTTCATATTAGAAACTGTATCCATGTGATAATGCCTCTAATAGAAGAACAAAAAAAGACATGTGTAGACAGGAAATAATGGACCTGAATTAAGACGTGAGCAGAGAGCAGCTCGAGGAGATTAAATTGAATTGTCTTGAAGTGTTTTATTGAATGAATCATAATAATCATCACCGTTTTTACCACAAGTGCTGCACAAGCAGCCAAACAGACACATTTTAAAATGCATTATCAATCTTTTTAAAAGCCTAAACTGAAGCAGACTGCCTGCAGGTAAATGATGAATGCATGTTTACTATGACCAGTCTCTCTCTCACACATCATCTACATCTACACTATTACATCTATTTAAACTGTCACATGCCCCATCAGACAGATTTGAATGCACTATATATATAATTTAAATATTTCAAAATTCACTTCACAAAACATTTGTCTACAGCACTTTTTAAAATTATTTATTTAGAAACTCTGATTGGAGTAATTTTTCAAAAGGTATGAAAATAGGACAGTTCTGAACAAGTGCTTCTTACAGAGTTTCTCTGTGGTGACTCTGATCCACTTGTCCTTTTGGTCTTTTGTGCTAGAGAGGTTCCAAATCTCAGAGTCTCATACACCGGGTCAACTTTACTGCCACAGGCTAGGACAAAACACATGTCAAAATACTACAAAATATCAGTAAACAGGATGATCAAGCTGGTGATACTAAGACATATTGTGCAAAAGAAAAACAATAAATTAATGCTGATGTTGCTCACCGATTGGCATCACCTCCCTAATGCAGCCAAACTGTTCCTGAATCAGAAGAGGGGAACTAGAGTATCTCCGGAAACCTTTGGGCTGCAATCACATAAACAGGATCAGTGGATTTCATTGTTGTATTAAATTACCTTTTTATACCTTTTATATTTTTGTTACCTCAATGGGAGCATGTAATACAACACAGATAAAAAACTCTATTTATTCTAAATAAGGGAATCAAATATTTAAAACACTATTTACTCTCAATCAGAATCATTTTAGCTCTCTATTATCATGAAGTAAAACTAACATCAAAAACAAATGTAAACAAGATATGTTTGTTACTTTCATTTGCACTATAGGCCGCTTAATAAGGTTTCATGTTAAGTGCCTCTGTATGTTTAATCTCAGCTAGCATGCCGAAATTTGCCTAGAATCACACCTGCCACAGGTTTCAGACAGACTCAATATCGCATTCAATATAATGTGGCTTTTTAGCCAGTGCAATTCATGCAGTTTTTGTCATTACACTGTTTTGTCATTCTAGCAGACATGAAACAGTGTTTGAACTAATACGTCAGATTAATTTCAAACTGGCTGTTGCAGTTAATTGACAAAAATCTCATTTAACAATTCATTTGCATCATGAAAAAATGAACATCTTAGCATCTATTAAAGTGCTTTAGCAATAATACATTTTGAGAACCGTGTGGAAAAACATGTTTTGGACATATACAGTATATTGAATATGTATCAAATATCATCAAACAAATATTGAGGTATAATTTATCTATTAGTTTCTTAGCATTATACACTATTATAGATAAACATCTGTTTTGTCATGACTTAAAAGAATAGCTTTAATGATTAATACATAATTAGTCTGATAGCAGATAAATGACTGGTAATGAGGCAAATGATTTTAAACCTTTAAGATACATTAACACTGGTTCAAATCAATAAAAACAAGGTCCTATGGCTTAATTAGCAATCAATAGCACAAATACCCACAACCCTAAGAAAGAAGCTGGGCTCACTATGCCCTTATTTGTATTTGTTGTGTTGAGTGCAGGCAGGTTGTCTACACCATCAGCATCACAAATCTTTAATTCTTTGTAAGGTTGGGGACTAATTTAAGTACCACTTGAACCCAGAGAGAAGCTCTCTAGTGCTACTACATCACATTTCTCCAAGTGCTCACTGGGGAAGCATCTAAAGTGGTATGTTCAGTGCTGAAGTACATGCTAATAAATGCATTTAAAGCAATAGTTCATCAAAAAATGAAAATTACCCCATATTTTACTCACCCTGAAGCCATCCGCTTTACTTGCAGATATATCTGATTTACAGAGTTTCAAAATAATAGGCACTATCCACCCACATCACCAAGCTTGGAAGAGCCAGGATCAATTTTTTAAAAAGCTCTGACTGTGTTCGTCTGAAGGAAGAAAGTCATATAAACCTAGGAGGGTCTTGGGGTGAGTAAAATATAGGGTAATTTTCATTTTTGGTTGAACTATTCCTTTTACAAGAGCGCACCATGTCTGCAAGCGCCCCCTAAAATACCAAAGTAACTCAACCGAAGAACTTCCATGTCATTAATTTGCTTAACCAACTAAAAGAACAGTAATAGCTACGCCATGCAAATCTCACTTGCACATAATGGTTGACTAACAATCAGGACTCGGCTCATGTCATGCTGGTACTGGTATTAAAGCACTCTTTTCTGAAAAGCACTTGTAGCTCAAAGGTTCTCACTGATCAGACAAGCCAAGAGAAATAAACAGAGTTTAAAAATAGCAACTTGTCCACTTTAGAGCAAAAGTGGAATTAGAGCCGAATCCTGTGGGGAGTTGTTCTCTTTTAATCCTGACCCCCCACAGCTATATTTTCCATCTGTGAGAGCACACTACATCATCGGGAGACTTGTTGTCTCAACCCACCAAACGGTCTGAAGTACAAGCACAGCATTTTTTCCACTTCCTGTGCTGATGATGATCTCATACTATAGTACTAGAATCAGTAGTGCTGGGTTCCAAGAATACAAAACGCTGGTCAAAGGCCATTCTACCCACAGCTCTGTTGTCTTTTTCTTTCAAAAATGAATAAAAGAGAGTAAAAGTGTAGGATCACTGGATAGTAATACAAAAATGTAAATTTATTTCAAATATAAATATACAAGTTTTAAACTGTTATAATATTTAATTTTTTTTTTTTCCGCAAAGTGCCTATATAAAAAAATGATTATTTTAAGCAATACTGCCACAGCATCATAACTTCTTTCTACATAAGAATAGGTTTTTGAGAAAGCTGAACTTGTTCTCAAGGTCACTCAATCGTTCTCTGAGAAACCTGACTCACTCTCATACTGCACTGAAGCCATGGGAAAAGCAATGGAAATTTTAGCACTCTTTTCCTTTTTTGCCATTTTTTTTCCTATGTCGGGGGGGGGGGCGTGTGAATTGTGACTTGATCCCCTGAGAAAAGCACAGAGGTGTTTACATGATAGATGCATCTTGATATTCTGTATCAACCATCCCATCTTTCTTCTCTCTCACTTTCTCCAGTACACACCGGAGAATCATTAACATTCATACTCGCACATAAATTCACGGAAGGAAAAGACAGACTGATGAATCACACCTTCAAACCACCAAAATAACACCGTGAGGAGTATCATATCTTAACACTCACACACTACAAATCTTCACCTATACTGCCAGAGAGGAACACCTTGGAAAGTGATATTGCAAATTATAACTATAGACTTGGAGACTGGAGAAAGTGTGTTTTCATTGCAAACCTCTTCATGCGATAAACAAACATTGGCCAACCTGATCAACAACTGAACATAAACACTAAATACTTGTTTAGTTTCTCATTCAATTTCCTTCATAAACAAAAACAAACAAAGCGAGGAAAAAAAAAAACACTCAATTCACATAACTTAAAAAATATCTCACCAATTTCCCCATGCATCTCTGCTGTCCAACTCGATCCAGGCACTTGTGGTGGATGCCCATCTTGCAGGCTTTGCACCGGAGGCCCAGCTTAGCATTGGTGCCTAGCAGTTGAAGTCAAATTCAGTTAGTATCAAGTTTAAATGTATTCTGAGAGCAAACTTTATCAACATAAAGCTTATTTGTATACAAAATATTACTGTTAAATAACAGAAAGTGCTCAATAAATACAAGGAAGAGTTGTGTCTAAGGTTTTTTTGGGGAAATTCTATTATCAAGAGCAATACTTTGTTTATTATCAACCACAATTAATTCTTAATGAGCAGTTTAACAATACATTCTATATTATTGTGTCAAAAGTTCTTACTGAAGGGTTCAAATATTAAACACTCTTAAAAATAAATGTTCCAAAAGTGCATTGGAGTTATTGAAAGATGTTTTCCCAATGAAAAGGTCCTTTTACATAATGGAAAGGTTTAATTGATTTTAAAGGTTCTTCGTGGAATTAAAGATGTCAACAAAGAACATTTCTTTTTAAGAGTGTGGGGAAGCAATTCTGCAAGCATTCAGGTTGCTGGTCATTATTCTGGCCTACACTTCTTTTGCCTTCATCATTAAATTAAGGCTTCACAGACCTGGAACCACTTGCAGAATTCACAGTTATTGGTAGTACGGGAAAATGCAGGTGTTAATGCTAAGCTGAACAGAAACAGCTGAAGACAAACGAGAGCAAAGCGTAAAATTTGAGAACAAATGTACAAGAAACCATCCAATAAAACAGCACTCTTATTATCTAACAAAAATCCTACTCTTGTATTTGCTCAGTTTCACTATTTGATGTCCCCACACCTGATGCTCAGAACATGCATTCAGAGACACGCTTTTATTGATTCAGACATTTGGAGAAAGGAAGAACGCAGAAGAAATAACTACAATCCATGTATGCTTTGCCTGATATCAATATTTGTACATTTTGTGTTCACTTGAAAGCAGAGATTTCCTCCACAAAAGTCACAATGTAAAACTCTAAAGTTCTGTCAATCAAACTGCAAACAAAATGTAAACAAAACAATAAAATTAATTTACCAAGAGCATGTTATAACATCAGCTCTCTGCTTCCTCCAGAAATAACACTTGTGCCATAAAATACTAATAAAAACCATCGATGCCTCTGACTCATCCTATTATGGTATCTTAGGGTGGTGCACATATAAATATTAACATTAAAATGATTACTTTTATTCTTTACAGATAGAGCTGAATGTTTCATTAACAAAATAAATAGCTTTTCCCATGGCAAATTATGCAACACTTTGATGCATGCTTCTTTGGATGATCTTTGGGTAATGGAGAATTAATCAGGCCTAATTGCTTTCAGAAATTAAAAAACTGCCTCTGTGCAGGATAAACATAAACAGATTTTTTTGTGGTGAGACAATAAATACTAATTACTGAAATTATAGAGTGTTAAAGTCACCTTTCCAGCTGCTACCCAAGAGCGAGCGGCACTTTATTGAAATTAAAGCCACCTACTGGTAAAAACCTCTGTATCTTTCACTATATTCAAGTAACAACGGCATGCATAGCACAGCTCTGGAAAACAGCACACACACAGAATAACATCATCTATATTTCTGTGGCAGTAACAAGAAACAACAACAAAAAAGTCCCATCACAGAATAAGGATATTGATATTGACCGCTCTGGAGAAAAAATATATTAAGCATAGGTCTGGAAAGCATATGAGGAGCCACTTCATCATATGCATTTCGTGAGAGTGCTGAACAAGTCATTATGAGCGCAGAAGCAGGGAGAGGGTGGGTTGGGGTTGGAGGTGGGTGAAGGGAGTTATCTATGTTCATTTGGTTTCTAAAGAGTTCAATTCATCATCAAACAGAACAGACTTACCGAACACCTTGCCTGCTCCACCTTGGCAAGCTAAAAAAATTACAGGAGAGAATCCCTCTTGCATTACAGTTATTTATTGAAATAGAAAAATAATGGTGGTCAAACAAAGCAACACGGCATTAGTTACAGCTCATTCAGGGTTTCCAGATACAGATTTTTCAAAACATGTATCTCTGAATATTTCAATGTAATAGCTTTAAAGGATTGTTCACCCACAATCTGTCATCATTTACACACCCGGGTCATTCCTACCCTTAATGACTTCTGTAGAACACAAAAGAAGATATTTTGAAAAGTGGAAAAAATGTTTTTTTGTCCATTAAATGAATTCTGACCTTTCATTATAGACAAAAAGAAAAGAAAAAAAGATATTTTGAGAAATAGCTTCTTTTATGTTCTTTCATGATTGGCTAAAAAAAGAATATATCATATCACTGCAAATGCTCTGCAGAAGAAAGAAAGAAAGAAAGAAAGAAAGAAAATGAGTACATGATGACAGAATTTTCATTTTGGGTGAAATATCCTTTTTAACTACACAAGATCAAAGAAAAGAAAATAATATTTTTGAGACTTTGAGATTTAAAATGATTAATTAAAATTTAGTTTTGAATAATAAAAAATTAATGTGAAATGATTAATAGGGTGAAAACATCAGGTCCCGCTGTTGTGAGAATGGCTCTGTCACAGGGCTCATTTGCCCCTGTCTGCTACAACAAGCTGCTTCCAGCCATCCATCGATTAATCAAACATCACATGCTCGGTCCAGACTCTGTCATGCCTCCCTGTGCTGATCACTTCAGCCTATGAAAAAAATCTTTAATGCATCTTTAATGTGTTTAATGATTGACTATTTATGTGTTGAGTACTTTGTCTTGGGTTGAGAGGTGATGCAGGGCAGAACAATTATAATGAAAACGGCATCGCACCAAGTTTCAGTAAAATGCCTAAAAGTGATATTAGAATATTTTATCCAAGTCATAAAATGTTTGGTCTTCATTTCGGACTTGTGTGCCCTGAGGGAAAAAGAAGGAAATGATTTCATCATTCACCAACACTTGCAAAAGCTGCATGATATGTTATGTGGACTTAATTTCAATGTTGTTAATGTCATCAGTTGCCCAATGGGATGAGAATCCACCCACACAGACAGCCAACCATATTCCCAATATGCTAAGCCTCCTTTTATACTTCGAAATACAGCATGGCTTCTGTGTCTTTAGAAATAGATGCCTCTGCTTTAGCCAAACATGAGAGAACATCAGCATGAAAAACGTGTTGCTCTCCGATCCAGAAAATGCTTTGCAAATTGCTGACTGACATTTTGAAATAAGCTCAATATGAAGTATTAATAACACAGAACACACTTGTTCAATTTTCATTCTGAATAAAAGGCATGGTCAGTAAATATCTTTATAGCTGCTTTACAACTGACCATTCAAGCATTTCTTAAATTCCTGTAGTTTTTTTACCCACACAGCTAAGTGGGTGTTTAGTGGGAGTTTCTTCAATTTTGGCCTTTTAGAAGAGACACATTTTACACAGACTCTCTATTTCAAGTCATTTAAGTAAAATACTTACTTTTTTGCTTAACTGAAAATAGCCACCATTAAGACAAATATTCGGTAAGTAACTGACTTTAAGAAAATTAACTTTTTTTTTAGAAAATTAACTTTAGTAAAACATTATAATTACTGCTTGTGATTTTTTTATTTTATTTACTTTTTTGTATATGTATGTAAGATTTGTATAATCTTTACAAAATAACTACTGAAACGATTTATGTTTATTTTAATGTTAAAATATATATTGATTGATTGAATATATTCTATTTTATGATGGATTTCGTAGTTTAAGATTTAAAAGTCTGGGGGCGTCTCTGAGACTAGGCTTAAACAATACAATCTACACATAACAGGCAAAGAATATTAAAAAGTTAAGGTAAAAAAGTAAATAATCAAAAATGAAAGATGGCAAGTAAGCCAGCAACCAAGTTAGTAATTAAGTAAGTAAATAAATCAATCAATAAATACAAAACCTTTAATCACAGGAAGAAAAAAAAAACTCTGAACTGGAAACTAAACAACATAGGAACAGGTCAGGTATCTGTATCATTGGCTCAAATACCCCATTCACAAACGAGCATGGAAAACAAAGGCACGTGAGGCTGAAACCCAGTTAATTCCGGTGTCCTGATATCCTGATATCAGATCAAAATGCAGAGATTTGGGTCAACGGCACGTGAGCTCATATTTAATCAACCTGTAGAGATTTGGGTCGAACACAAGTAAATAGGTATCTGATCTACCTGTGGAAGATTTGGGTCACACACAGGTGTCCTGACATTCGATCCATATGCAGAGATTTCACGGTTTGTTATTTAGTAATGACCCATTAGTCACAGCAGGAAATTGAGACTCGACACACAAGCAGAAAGAACTACAGCCTCAACTCACTATTTTTTTTCCCAGACAGCTGGTGAGATGTCATAAAATTCACCTTCCTCCATGACAGTAATCAGAATGCTGTGGGATAATGAGCTGACAGATCATTCCTCATCTAATGCCGCGTAAGCTCAGCTTTCTCTACATTTAGTACAAAGCTTTGAAATGCATGATTTGGCCTCTTGATGTCCTTTTCATAAGTATGTGCCAGGATGGGATCTGGAGCCCTGCCCTCATTAGTGTGCTCTTCTGAGGGAGTGTTAGTGAGGTAAAGAGGTGATGATGCCTGACAGATCCATATGCCAGCCACAACCAGACACACACTCTCACTCTCTCTCACACATTCAAAACATAAAACACTATTCAGAATATATTACAGAATATTATAATACAGGAGGCACTAATATGTTCTTTAAAAGTACTAATAAACCAATATGCTAGTAATACGCATACTAATAACCAACAAGTTAATATTATGTGTGTGTTTGTGTGTGTGTGTGTGTGTGTGTGTGTTCATCCTTGTGCTATGGGTCTCTCTTTTCAAACAGGTGGACATCTGTCCGCCTCACCACACACACATACACAAATTGAAAGCTGAGCCGCAACCTTGTAGCCTTCTAGGATAAACCCACAAATACCCTAATGCAGGCTTAGCTGAGCGCATATTCTTTAAACACCACATAAGTAGAGCTCTTTATCTTAAACCCATCTCACTGTTTCAAATTGAAGAATCAACTCATGAGTCTTTCCATGATATAAAATCCAGCTTGGACAGATGACCCTCATGGGGGCATAAATATGGGGAATGAAGCTTTCGATCAGCTGCAGTACATCTCAGTTTGATTTACTTCTGTCTGACTACCCTTTCCAGCAGTAAAAATACATTTTGGTCACTTTAAAAAAAAAAAAGATAAAAGATAAAACTCATTTTAAAATATTTTTTAAAATCAGGAAAGAGTTAAGCTCAAGGACCCCATATGTCCTATTTTGATGCACTAGTATTGTAGATGGAACTTGTCCTTTTCGTTTAAATAGCCACTGGCATTTTGTATAATTTATATTATAACTAAGACTAAAACTTCTAAACAGCAGCATTAAAAAATGTATAAGATTTTAAAAAAGAAACTTAATTATTCAAAGGTGACAGTAAAGATGTTTTATGAAAAAATTAAAAATAGAAATATTTATGAAGGATCATGTGACATTAAATACTGGAGTAATGAATGCTGAAATTCAGCATTGCTATCACAGGAATAAGTTACATTTTAGAATATACTGAAAATATAAAACTGCATTTTAAATCATAACAGATTGTTGTCTCTAATTTGAAATGGAAAACAAAGCTTTGGTTTGCCTAAAGAGATTTCTTTTATTTATGTTACTTATTGTTTGATTTGGGGTTCTTTTTAAAATTAGACATATTTCAACAATTCACATTTCAAAAGAAACGTGCCACATTTTGTCCAAGCAGTAATAAAAGGATAGTTTTTAAAGGACCTTAAAAAACTATTTTTAAAAACTGTGTTGTGAAATCAGTATTGTGAAGTTGAGTGAATCATTACATCCCTCATTTTTACCGCCCAAATAAACACAACCTTGGTGAGCATAAGAACATTTCTTTCAAAAACATTTAAAAAATCATACCGACCTCAAACCAGTGAACAGTAGTGTACATGTGCTACAAGTTTTGCAAGCTTTTAGGAGTGCACTCACATATGACCTCAAATCCAATGGACATTGACTAACAGCCACAATAATTCGATTTTTATCTCGTGGAGTCTTTAACTCATTACGTCGTGCCACTCTATCATCTCCCTAAATGCTCAAATCATTGTGTTTTGGCGTCGTCCACAGTAACAAAACATTACTGTCTGATGGCCGGACAACAGATGGGTAATAGAATATTTTGCCTTCAGTCATCTAATCTATAATCATTATGTTAGAGATCAAAACAGCCTCCCCTGTCCAAACAAGCACAAACGCAGCTTTGTTGGTGCGTTTTTTCTCTTTAATGAGATTGCAAAGCTGTCATCAGTCACATAAAGATAAAACACGTCCTCTTACCTACAATCATGTGGTTGCAGACGTCACAGAAATGGGGCTTCTTAAAGATGTGCTCTAGAAACGTATGTGCGTTGGGGTCCGCCGGGCGCGGGGCGCGGGATGGAGAACAAATTGTGATGGGCAGGTTGCCCGGGATGACGGTGGGCAGTGGAGGGGGTGGTGGAGGAAGTGACATCGCTGGGGACGCTGAAACGGACACACCGATGGTGCTCAGATGACCTGTGCTGCTACTGACATCCGAGAGCAGTTCGGTTTGAAACTTCACATCCTCGATCGGTCGTTGGAAAAAATTATCTGCACTTTTGCTGCGCAGACTCTTGGTCTTGAAGGATAGTGATCGCTTTAGCCTCTGCAGCTGAAACAATCATAAAACAGAGTACAAAATGCATCTATTAGCATCTGATTTAGACAAATGCTCAACCCCATATGACGTAAACAGCCCCCTGGAGCATTAAACTCTGTGAGTGGGTGATTTTTGATGCTTGGCAGGTGTCAAATGAGGGCATTCTCACTGAAACAACCTCCAGATGATTATACGATCTCTCCAGCCATCATATGTTAATCTAACTCAGCAAGGCTAAAATTACAGATTATTTATGTTCATGTAACTCACTGAGAATCAAAGGGCTTAATGAAAGAGAAAAGAGGAAACGAAGAGAAAGATGGACTGTCATGTCTCTTGGTACGTAACCTCTTTGTGCGGTGCACATTACCCATGATATCAGTCATAGACTGACAGCCCTCTAAATTAGCTGACAACACCCACCAGGATGATCTTTGCCTACTAAAAATGTCCTCTAGGCCACAGTAACCTGCACTACTTCCCCAAGCACTGTGCATTGAAATGCTATTCAAATCAGAATAAAAATAAAGTGCCAAACACTAAAGGTTAGACAAGGATAGTCATGCGACTCAACAAACCACATATTTAAGACTGGGAAGAGGAAAAATAACAGTTTGACAATCCTCATGTGTGTATATATATTGGCACACTTTATTTTAAAGATACATTCTTACTTTTAATAAACCATTAACTTCAACTTTTGTATAAATAAACTACTGATTTGCTGTTTATTAATAGTTACTAAGGTAGTTGTTAAACTTAGGCATGGGGGTGGAATGGGGAAGCAGAATATGTGCTCTGTAATTACTAATAAACAAGCATGCTAATATCCAACTAGTTAATAATGAGAATTAGTCCCTATATGTTACCATAGTTGTATTTATATTATAGATAACTCAGCTATGAATTCATCAACACAATTTTGCTAAAATAAAAACCATGACAAATAATGCAAATTATTATAAAATTATTTTGAGACATAAAAAACATGTACAAGAAGAACTAATGCAAGTTTTAGTGACACTGCATAACTGGCCTGATCAAGCAAGTGGCCCTAGGCTATCCTTATGGTGGGGGCCCTATGTGTTTTGTGTGTCTGTGTGATATATTGCCTATTTGAACAGTCCTCTCACATTATGTATCCACCAATCAGAGCAGAGGATCAGTGCAGTGTGTTTAGTGAGCCGCATGCCTGTGTATGATGATGACCTATTGATCTCTGATGGCCATCAGAGAGTGATTGATCGATTAGTCCCTCCCTCACTGCTCCTGCCCATTGGTGCTCATAGTTCACTGTCAACTTACATGCAAAGTCACTTACAAGTAGCTCTTCTGCCTGAAATCCCTGTGAATAACATCAAATGAGTTATTAAAGTGCAAATGCTGTTTGCTAAAAAGTGGTTTTAAGTACTTACTGACATTTACAAGGCACTTGCTTTGTGGCAGAACTGTAAACAACAGGCCATCAAAAAAAAGTCACTATCCCTGGCAGTTACAACACAACTTAATGCCTAAAACTGCTTGAAAATGCACATATCTGGGTTTGCATTTTGAGATTTTTGAGGCTAGGTTTCTAACATAAATGAGGCAATATAACTCTTGTAAGAAACTATAGTTTGCCTCGACCCAGATTCCACTCCACAATATGTGTTTGATCATGCCCATCTACCAA
>JAUCMS010000031.1:7834872-7894036 GCA_032357445.1 Enteromius radiatus | reverse complement strand
CATGTGCTTTGTCACTGCTATACTGCAATAAACAACTTCTTCAAGATCTTCAACGTCCATCATTTTTTTCTTACACTCTCAACAGATGTTCCCTTTTGCATCGATTAAAATGGTTAATGAGAGTAATTTGACCTAAATATGGTCATTATAAAAGACCAACTATAATTTAACGAAATTTCACATAGGATATGAAGGTTTAAATTAGAAATGCACTGAAGGTACCTCTTCCCAAAATAATGGCCAGTTCTGCCAGAAAATCACGAATCTTGTACATCTATTAGAAATCAATTCTGCTGCTGTCAGCACCAAATGTGTGTCCTGCTCTGCCCTGAAGGACGACTCTGAGATATGGAGCTGATTAAGGTGGAAGTCAGGTATTTTTCAACACAAGATTGCTGTCTTTAGAGAAGGAGGGACACATTTTATTAGGCCTTACTCGTAACAAAGCAATCAGACAGATAGTGGAGGCCAGAAATACAGAGAGATTAAAAATTCACTTTGGGTTTTAGCCATAAAAGGTGTTCCTGGATCAGTTCAAGGTGCCATGTGCTCATGAATATGTTAATTGGAACAGATATAGCCAGATCTTGGTTTAGTAATTTAGCTCTAAGATGCTTGATAGAATAGCAAATAAAATCCCTGATAATGATGAAATTCTCTGATTACTGGTCCCAAGTTCTTCTCTAGAAGTAATATCTTTATTATTACTCCAGGTTCAAACAAGGCATGTAAAACCCTGCAGGACAGTTTGGTTTCTAAGTAAGAGCCTTTTGTTTCTTAGAAATCTGTGAAATGCAACCAGTACTGGAGAATAGGTTATGATTTTTTTTTCTTCGCTTTAAAGCCCCCCATTAACCACAAGTCATATTTTTTAGCAGACTATTGCATCCTTATCTGGCATATTCTCAAGTGAATTCTGCAATGGACAGCTAAAAGAACTGACATGAAAACTAGCTTTTGGTCATAAATCAAATATAATGCGGTTTCAGATTCTTTCCATTTCAAAAGGAATTTTCCTAACTTATGATCTGATTAAAACATTTCCACAGGGCTTCAGTAAATAACATCACATTGTAAGTGATCCCACTGCTCAAAGCAACAGCTCTCAATTACACACAAATCCCTCAAGACTCATCAGATGAGCAAAGGCGATATTTAACACCATAATGCCATGGATAATATACAAGTGTAAAACTTTCACACTCAGTGCACATAGTTTGACTGAAAGGGCATTTATGGGAAAGAGCAGAATGACACAAAGTAAATTTAAATAATGAATCAGTTTCTGAATAACTACATAAATAAATAAAGCACTACTTACCACCTTGCTGAACGTAATCTCTAGTGATTTAAAGACAATAAATAAACAAAATTCCCAACTGGCACAGAGCTCTAAAAGCACAGTGACCCGTCCAACATTTGAGGGCTGAATGTAGAACTCTGGGCCACAGATGACCCAGAAAAACAAATGAGCTCAAACTCAGCACCAATGTGACAAAACACCACCTGCTATAACCTCACACATCAGATATTAAACCAGACACAACAAATCACACATCAGGGTTGAACTGAAACTAAATTAATTAAAAGATAATATAGCAATATGACAAATTTCCTTTTGCTAAGTTAAGTTCAACTATGTCTCATAAAAGCCCTGTTGCAAATAAACAATTTAATAATAATAAAAAAAATGATATTGCCAGTGTATGGGGTGGTATCTGAATTTGTATTATTTTGGAAATTATTGGTATACATTAAGCAACAGATGCATAATAATTAGACATTATTTAAGATCAATAATCAAATATTTCATTCTACTTTCACAGGGTAGGTGAATACCTGAGCCAAAACTGGACAGAATGAGAGACAAAGAAGTGTTGTTGCAAAAACCTACACAGTTTTAACCAAAACCATTTACTATTTAGAAACAACAGGCTATACAGGGGTGAATGTGACAGAAGAAATGACTGGGTAAAAATAAAAATAACTTAAATAAAAAGTAACATTTCACATATGTCTTACATGTAAATGACAAAACTGCTCCATCTGTTGTTTTTGCTAGCCTATAGTTTTATATAGGCCCCTTTATATTTGTTTAGAGTGTGATTTTAATGTTATTTTTTTTGTTCACAATTTTGAAATAAAATACTTTAAATAAAACAAGGTTGAGTAAGGTGATGGGGTGGCAGTGTGGCACAACAATTAGTTGAACAAGTAAACCCATTTAGCCTGCCATAATAAACGTAAAACGCCCATGTTTGCGGTAACTGATATTACACCTCTCAGCAGTGTTACAAGATTCCTAGCAACGACAACTTTGTATTTGACGATCACACTTTACGCTTTACACGACGGTATGTGCTAGCCTCTAACTACTTTGCAGCAGACGAGCAAATTAACATGATATTAAAGTTTAGGGCTTACGCTATAAATATGTCACAACACTCCGCGGTCTCTGTAACAGTGTGCTAAAAGACGCGTAAACTGCGCACTACGTAAATCTCTGACTGATCCAGTTTCAAACCTTTGACTCCTGCTGGCTGATGGATGTGGGTGACTGGGGCTCACGGTGCTCCCGTTCGTTCTCCTTGCCCATCGTGTCCTCCTGAATCATGTTCGCTGGCGGAATCATGTTGATAACAGTTGAGCAGCACCAGTCTGTCGGGTATATCTGGGCACCAGCCGCGCTCTACATGTTGAGTTGAGCTGGAAGTTCTAAACTGCCGAAGCACTGAAAATAATGGTGTACTATACAGCGCTCGTCTATCGACTTTCCATCAGTTTGTATATTGCATAGTGGAGACGCAATCAGCTCGAGAGGAACTCACTTCATTAGAGTCAGAGTCGTCCAGCAGACTGACTGGATTTGACTGTCAGCCTGTGGATCAGCCAATCACAAACCGCTATGGGAGGAGTTCAGGTCTGATTAATTCCCATCCTTTTTTTTAATGGATCCAATTTTGATTTTGAGCAGGTGGGCTGTTGTCACCTCTTTTCCTATCTTCACATATTAATTGTGAATCTAAAAATAATAGTGTTAATGGTTAGAGCTACTGTTTTTGTTCTATTTCTGTATTGTATCTAGAGTGCAATTTATAAGGGGCTTGGAGAGGATCTGCCTTTTGAAGAAAAGAAATTGTAAGCAAAAGTCTGGGATGTAAAAAATACATAGGTTTTTTTAAAAAAACATGTAGGATTTACAGTCTGCGTTGTTTCAAACAACATCTGTGCATGCTAAAATTAATGTTAAATACTGAAAAGAGGGGTGAACAATGCACAAATACAGTGTATAGTGAATTATCTGGGATGCAACTTTCAGTAACAAGTTTGTTTTGCAACAATATAATATAAATATTATATGCAAATATACAAAATATCAAATTACCAAGTGATTTTACTGTATGTAAATGGGCCACAGAGCCTGTTTAGAGCAGACTTAAAGGGTTACTCCATCCCAATTTTGTCATTAATCACTGACCCCCATGTTGTTCTCAACATGTAAAAGCTTTGTTCACCCTTGGAACACAATTTCAGATATTTTGAATGAAAACCAGGAGGCTTGTGACTGTTCCATTGACTGCCAAGTAATGAACACTGTCAAGGTCCAGAAAGACATTGTCAGAATAGTTCATCTACCTGGTGTAACCAGACACCAGATGCAACTGTTTGGAGTTTTGTATATCGTAAATATGTTTTAAAACACAACATTCTGTTTTGTCAAGGTTGTTGGTCTGATTAATTCCCATCATTATTTAATTAGTCTCACCATATGTGAGAGATTCTTACATCAATATCCTATGAGCCGTTGCATCCAGGGCTCACAAACATTCTGCCGTTTTCATTCATTCTAGAAATCTCCTGTGTCAAAGCCACTTAATCCCATCATTTATTTTCACAGATTTGGCAAAAAATAAGCAAGAATGACCAATGTAATGTGTTACAGTGACATCAGATGTAGAAAAAAAATACTCATCAGTTGTGATGGTAACAGATGGCATCTCATTTATATGAGAGAAAGAATAAGAGAGCAGTGGAGGAGAGTGAAGAAGGCCTGTAATTTTCACCCCCAGCTGCAGAAGAGGAGTGAAGGCTACGGGGAAGGAAAGCAGGGTCTTAATTATAGAGGACAGAAGGGTTTTACTCTATTAGTTAGTTCAAGATCTTGCACAGTGACACCAGTATTTACCAGAATCATCTTCTCCTGGAGATTTCAATTTTAATCTGTCTTAATCTGACTGCTACTGAATCTCAAATATTTTAACAGGCCACATATGCCAGACACATTTCCATAAGATGATTTGTAATTCTCTAATAGTAACAGGGTTTTGAGTTTATCTCAACTGAAAGGAAGGTTAAATTATTATTGTACTTACACATCATGGCTCAGATGATGTGTAAGTACAATAATCATGCCCCCCAACCTCCCTCCCCATGCTGACCATTACATGGTGAATATTTGAGTAGCCTACTTTTATGGGAGTTAATTAGATGAGAGTCCTTCATAGGTTAAGCCAATCAAAGCAAGGTCAAATCAATTCCAAAATAATAAGCTCATTTTAGACGAAGGAGGAAATCTAGCACTTCTTCAATCATTTCTCAAATCAAACATTACTCAGAGATTCATGATGTACTTTTCAGACTAATGAATTACATCAGCTGTGAACACGCTTCAGTCTCTTTCAGCAAATTCCTCCTCGGTCTAAAATAAGCGCTTCATCTGTTGGTTACAAAATGACATATGAAATCAGTGCTCAAACATTTTCCCCAGTGCTGAGTCTATACCAACAAAGTGATGAGAGGCAGATTTGGCATTGCTTTGAAAATAAAATGGCTTCGAATCAATCAGATATCCAAGCATAAGTAACAGTCTTTTGATCTATGCACTTCCTTCTGAGCTGTTACCTTAAAATAGCGTTTACCCGTCTCTAAATATAAGTATGGCTCATGTTATATGAATTCAACAATATCTTTTCTTGTCATCTGTTTTACCTCTGAACCCTGCTAAGTTTAGCATCTGAATAATGGACTGAGGTAATTGCGCTCACTGCTTGTTTGTCAGATGACTCAACATAAACAGAGAGAGAGAGGGAGAGAGAGAGACAAACAGACAGAAATCCACTATGACACTGAATATTTAATGGCATCCCACATAAGGTGTGACAGCAGAGTATCTTCATCTTCAGTCATCCTAATGCTCTGATCATGCTCTTAAATATTGTACTTGATATTCCTCATCCTCAAATCCTCATCCTCAGTATAATGTGACATACAAAATGATGGTCATTTACTTGGATTTCATGCCAGATCAGTGCACAGCCTCATTGAACCATCACTCTCTCTCCATCTACTGTTGAAACAAAAACAGAGGGAAATCTTAAAAACTCAGTGTAAGAGTGTGATGAAACTGCTTTCCGGGTTTTCCATCTGTTCTGTTCGAAGCTCCCCATGAATCATGCAGTCACAAACATTTGTTAAAATGCCTTCAAGGGAAAACACACACACACACACACACACACCTCTGCCAGTAATGACATTTTACTCTAATCGTTTTCACCAGGGCTGAGAGATGAAACAGGTCGCCATGCTTCTGCTCTAAACACTTCTATACATCAAAGCAGGAAGCAGAAAACAATAACATTTTAAGGTAATCCTACATGCCACATGCATATCCAGATGCCAGGAGAGAACATAAAATGCAAATTCTGTGTGATATACTAGAGTAAAAACTAAAAGCACCAAGTATGAAGGTACAGACAGAAAAAGGGCAATAACAACAGCTGCTTATGCACAAATACCTCTACAACACAATCCAACGGTCTCAATACACAGTGCAATTTCAGTGCACAATAAAAACCTAAACACACAAGAAAATGAACACAAAATACAACAACCGCACCATATCTTCTAAAGCAGGTGAAGGTCTAGCTTCTGCGTGGATGAGATCAAATGAGACAGTTAGAAGACAGAGTAGATATTACTGGCTCCACCAGAGGGCGCTAATCCTGTGGGCTCATTGACCCACAACAGTGCGTGCGTGAGACCCCAAATAGGCAAAAGGTTTGTTGATTAGTATGAACGTGCACTGATTCCTTTCTCCAACTGTCAAAAATTATTTTCGCATAAATTACTGTTTTAGGATATTAACGAAATAATGACTTCACACATGTTGTGAGCAATTTGTTTCACAAAGAGCATGAAATTAAACAGTTTAAATGTTAAGCTGAACTCGATATGAACCCAAAACAAGACGCCCACACGGTGAGCAGGGTCCTCTACTACCACTGTTAGAGAGTCGGAACAGCAGGAAAACTCGGGAATGTGCTAAATGGATTTCCTGAGAAGTTCTCCAGAGCATTAGTACCAATTAAACCGCCCCCTAATGAGGGATTTAAGCCTGCATCCCAGCAGGAAAGAGAGCAAGAGAACGGGGGCTGGGAGTCATGACTAACACTGTAAAGATTCTTCAGGTAACGTTTATCGCTTTCAACAGCCGTCTGTGATTCCTAATATGCAGGGAAGTTTTCTTTTTCTCTTTTTGTTTTTTAGGGCAGGTTAATGTATTTTCAGATTGCTTGCAGATACGTGTGGGCTTGTGATGTCCTATAGATCTGTTGTCACTTTTGTGCTGGAGTTACAATAAGTGAGCATCCCACTCATTCCATTCAATACTCTTTACACTAAATAAAAAAATAATAATAATAAATTAAAAAAAAAATATATATATATACATATATATATATATATATATATATATATATATACAGCCATGGAAAAAAGACCACTGCAGAAAAATCTGTTTCTTTTGGGTTTTATTCTTAAAAATGTTAATCTCCCCAGTACACTAACGTTACCAATACAAAACAATGCGTGTTTGTTTAATTTTTTGTGAACTGCCGTCTTTGTAATATTAATAATAGAAGCAACTTGAAGCTCACTGAATCCTTGTGCCAGTAAAGCTAGGATTGAGCTCTTTTGTCTTGACTCAAAACCTTTCTTTTCACTGTTTTTGGCATGTTTAGTGTTTATTTTTAAATTTCTAATTATGTTTGAAAGACTTCTAGCATTTTTTAACATCCAACTGGTCACACTGCAAGAGGACAGTGTTGATTACAGCAGTGCTTTTTATACTTTTCCCTTTGGGTTCAGGTGCTCACCAACAGAATGAAGTATGTATGTGTAGAAATTTAACAAAGAATGGCATGAAATGCTTGTCATACTCAGAGAGATACTGATTTAGGAGTAAATTGCAGCGGTCTCTTATTTTTTTCCATGGCTGTATATATATATGTGTGCACAATGCTTTAGGATTGTCATTGTTTTACTTTTTTAATATACATTTATAATGCTGGTTGATTTGATTCATTACTGATAACCCTTAAAATAAAAGATTTTTTTTTTAAAATAACTGTGGGAAACATTTGAGAGAAAAAAAAACACTTGACATCATGAAATCAAGACGTGGAAAACTGGGCAGACACTATTTTAGTTACATTTTTAATAATAATAAATTTACCTCAAATCTTCAAGCTGTTAGTTGCTGTTACGGAAGCAGACTAAATGAAAACAGTGTTATTTTGCACAGCAATGAATGAACAGAAAACAGGTCTTGAGATGCAGATAATTTCCATTCGTCAGGGCAGAGCAATAGTGACTTCAGGATCGTTGGGGTCATGCTGCAGCTGGGAGACCACCACATAGACAGGAACTTCCTAGGAACACAGGAGGAAACTGGAACGAAGGAGAACAAGGGGGTAAGTACAAAGCAATTATCTCATTAGAAGCAACACTAGGCACATAGGTTTGAGTCAATTGATTGCATCATCAAAGCACCTTAAGGAAGCACATTATTTCCTGTTCTGTGCATTAAGTCAAGGAGTAAAGAATGATATTTCCTCCTATCTTGGGAGTATGAGCGACACTCTGACGCACAATGAACCCCTAAGACCGCTCTGCTTGTTCAGGCCGTCGCTAATGAGACTGGAGCTAAAAACAGCACGCTGTGTGTCTTCCAGAGGGACATCCTTTCTGTCACACACATATGTTCTTGGCAGAGGCTTATTCACAAACTTGCATCTATGCACATTTGCAACAGCTTGGAACCACCTGTTTAGTTTGGGTTGCTTTTAACTCACTGTGCACTTTATCCTTTAAAAAACAAGCTATACTCAGATTAGGATCCCAGTGGATTGATTCAGTGTATTCTGATTTGAAGATACATTTATTTTGTACATTTGTTATCTACAGTAATATGCTTCTAAAAGGCATGGGCTGGTACTTAAGAATCTAACAGGCCCCTATAGACTTACTGTAAGATCTTTTGTTTTAATAGCGCAGATAAGAGCAAGACCCACAGTTGGTTCATTAATGCCACAGCATGACTGTAAAAATGTTGCGTCCTGGATGCATTCTGCTTCCTGTGAAATATTGTGTAGCTCTCAGGGTCTACAGATAGCACAACGGTTGGATAAGATTGATCTGGAATGGTTCCTGTTTAGAACTGGAATTTTTTATTCCAGCCTTTCTCATAGACGTTTTACAATTTTTGTTTCAACCAGCATAATGGTAAGAGTCTCAGTTAATAATTATAATTATAATAATTATACTGTGTACTTCACATGTCACTTCTCCAAATCATTTATCAGAATTAAATGTATCAGTTACGGTTGATGCAACAGTTATTGGAAAGCTTTATGTAGACCTGATGCAGACTGAACCAATACCATAACAGTGTTAATCAAGTTTGAACTGTTGATATGGACTGTCTGGCTTCAGAGCAGATGCACTTTGCAGCTTAGTTTTAGGTTTTGTGTCACTTTGACATGCTTGTTAAAGCCTGGTTTACAGTACATATAATATTTCACAGGAGGATGCCATGTACTGAGAGTTTTCTAAAATGTACTTAGACATGTAAATATTTCAAATGTTTTGCATCTGTTTCATCACTGGTACATAAAGAGTTTAACATTGAGTACTGCATATGCATGTGTGTAAAGTATATGATGGAAGTGAGTGGGTGACTCTGGGCACAATTACATAATGATTATGACTACTGCTCGAATATTTTTTTTTTTTTTTTTTTTTGCATTTCCGTCTGATTTTTGTTTTTTTAGAACAAAGCACAGCTGTCAGCTCTAATGGAAAGAATGACTCATGAAACGGTCTGTGATTTTCTAGCAGAAAATATAAATCAATCATGAATTGTCATTTAAAATAAACTGCTAAAGCAAATGAAACTGACTAAACACATTTAATTGTTGGAATCTTCATACACGTTTGTTTATTTATTTATTTTATTCTGTATTAATGTGAGTCCATCTGGTGAAAGTTTAGAAAATGAAATGACAATTTACTCCTTTCTTTATACAGTTAGTTAGAGTGCTAATCCACTTGAAAATGTCAACTAAGTGTGTGTGCTCATAGGGATATGGGATTACAGAAGACGCAAAAGGCTATGGATTATTATTACTTTTCTTGTTTACTTGTGATCAAGACGAGTCAAGGTGAGTCATGGTCACTGTATATACATAACTGTAGACAAAATGTAAAAATGCACAACTTTCATTACATTTCTGTATAAATAAAGAAGTAGTTATTTAATCAAATTATGCGTCTATGGAGAAAATTAGGTTGTAATAATGAGAAAATAATTTTTAGGACATTTAATGAAGTTAAATATCATTTAATGAAATTAAATGAGTTTCAGGAGGACTACGAACGAACGATTTGCAGCTGTGATCAATCGCCTAATTATCAAGCTACCCCACCAATCGCTTTACCACTGCAATAAATACTGCTCACTTCCTCTAACCTATAGCATCCGCGTTTTTTGTCTTCCACCACCACCCCTACCGCCTCCTTTGCCAGGGAAGGACTAGCAGCTTAAGTTCTCCACTTCCTTCGGGGGGCTCGCGGGGACCAGGCTGGGCTCAGAGCATCCGTTAACCCTAACCACCTAGGGGAAAACCTCCTAGGGCTCGGGCCCGCCGGGCTCCCTGCCTGTCCCCCGGACAGTCCGCCAAACAAGCCTATATTTATCGCTGAGGAAGTGGGAACTAGTGAAATGTCTGTATAACTTTTTTGTATCTCAAGATCATGCTTCTGTAGGGGTTTAAATATAAACTAATCCCAAATTCAACTTCTCCTATTCCCTCCTTTGCTCTAGAAATGCAAAAATACCCATTGTGAAATGATGCCAATATCTCACTGAAAGAGGGCAGATAAATGTGACACTTTCAGTAGGCACTTGATGATGCCATCCAAAGATCAAATCAGCGTGAAGCTTCATGGCAAGCTTTGATCTTCTAGAGCCGTTTTGTTGTGTTCGAAACTTGATCACGAACAATAAAATTCTCGAAGCCAGTAATTCATAATAACATGCCAAGAAAATCACCTAGTTAGTTTTCACCCTCTCCGTCTGTCTCTCCTTCTTCTTCAGATGCATGGGTGGAGGCAGATGGCTGAACTGAATGAAAGGAGGTTTAATCATGCAACTGACTACAAAAGGTGTGAGAGTCAAATTTAGACATATGTGTTTATAAGGCAAGAAAAAAACAGTATCAAGATCAGAACACTGTCCAATAAATTACAGACCTGTGAAACTAGGACATATAGTATGTTTTCTAAACACTGTCTGGGACTGTTGACGTCTCTTAATATAACACACACCTCCACATCAAACACATATCTGCTAACAACACACTTGGAATGCTTTGAAAGCCAAAGTGTTTATCGTTTCTATTTAGTGCACAAGACAAACCCATCCGAGACTGTTGATATCTCCCAATGTAACACACACCTCCGCATCAAACACATATCAGCTGAACCACACTTGGAATGCTTTGAAAGACAAAGAGTGTTTATGGTTCTATTTAGAGCAGCAGACTAACCTCTTTATCCTCGTGTCTAGTGATGCATCATGAGAAACAAATACATCACATTTGTGCATGGCAACAATTCTCCTCCAGTGCACAAAAGACAGGTTTGCACTGATTGTGTTTTCAATACACCAGTGTCTACAAGGCCATTCACAGTCAGGGAGATAAAACATGTTGGATTCAAGCATGCAAGGATTAAATGCAAGGACTGACAAGTGTGTAAATGTTAGCAAAGAAAATTGTTTGCGAAGGTTTTTGTAATCTGACAGCGTATGAAAAGACTCAGGGTAAAAACAAAAAGCAGTGGGGTACAAAAGTATAAGATGGCTTTTTAATAGTTAATATCAATATAAAATATTATTGTGCTCAATCTCCCAACATTTTTGTACAAATTGTTAATAATGTTGAGTTGAGATTATCCAAAAAACATTTCGATCTTTGACAATATTTGATATTTGCAGAGAATCATTAAACTTTCTGTTTATTTGCAGGTTTAAATTGGATTTTAAATCAAAGATTTTCAATATGGTCTCAGACATTGAACCCATCTGTATATGCAAACATTATATTTTCAAACCCATTTAATCTTCAACAGAAATCTTTTTGTAATTTCACAGACCATGAAAAATTAATCACTATGTATGCTGCAAGTCTTTGAAAAAAGAAAAACTGGGTAAAATGAAAAAAGAAGAGAAGGTCATCAATCCGGCAATTCACACATTTGAGCAAACACACATCTGTGAAGAAACTCTTCCGCTCATGACATCTTGCCATGTGCAATCATAAAAGAGCCTCTGTTCAAAACTGTTCAAAAATGCAAAATTTATTATTAAAGACTTCTACATTTTTCATACAGAAGCCGCCTAGGAAACTACTGGCACATTTAAATGCAAAAAAAAAAGCCAGCATTCAGACCATTTTTGTTACTAAGGAAATGATTTTATCGGTTTGTATTCTTGGAGCTCCAATTTAAAACCATGCAGAATCTGTGCTTCAGGTATGTTTTAATAAAGGTCATTACAGGTGAAACCACTTCAGTGAACTACTCATCTGACACCAAAGACAAGTCAGACATAAAACGCTCTGTTCTCAAAATGGATCACCAGTGAGTTACTTACTTGTGACTGAAGTAAAGAAAGAAGATGCTTTATTTGTTGTTCTTCTCATATACTATTCAGTCTAACATAGATTTGCTATATTGTACAGTAATTCAGATTCTCAATAGAATCTTTCAGACAGATTACTGCAACATAACAACACCTGAAGTTAATTCATTTTGATCAGTATGTTACAATGTAAACCTGTTTCAACATGTAGATTTTAGCAGCCTGGAAATGATCTGTGAAACTTCTGAGCAACAGGCTAAATTAGTGTGTCAATGTCACACAAAGGTCAATATTTATAGTCTGAAACAATGCCACTGTGTCACTGGACTCTATTAAACAAAATCTCCACAGACGTCTAAAAATCCTCTCCCATCTAAAATAGACAGAATCTGCTTTCCAGAGGTGAGGTGTAATAAAGTAGGCCAAGGACTGCCACAGAAAATAGACTGAACACTGAAACTGGCCTGGATCAAATCAGGTCTTTGAGAAAAAATTAAAAAAGGAGGTTAACTAGAATCTTCGAAGTCACGGGCGTCCCTGGAGAGTAATGTGAGGCCCCGCGCGCACTGACGAGTGCACGAGATTCGGTAGTAGAGGTGGAGCGAGCTCATCATTTTACCTGACACGACTCCAAACTCAAACTCTAGCTGGCATATTTATCAGTGTCAGTGTCACAGAAGAGAAGCCGTTTGTCTTAACAACGGGAAATGCAGGTTTGGCTCAGAGACATCACACATCGGAAAAAGTTTCAGGGTTTTCAGCTGTGCTTTGTAATGAGAACTAAAAGCGAAAGCCTTTTAATAAATCTACGCTGGAAAATTAGCTGACTAAATAAAAGGTTGTGGCCTTTTTAGACGTTTTTGAAAGTAGTATCTTATGCTCAAGTATGCATTTGTTTGATCGTATGTACAGTCAACAGTTTATACAAAACACAATCACATTATTGATACTTATTTAGTCCTCAATGAATGTTGAAAACAGCTGTTCTGCTGAATATTTTTGTGGGATTTGTGATAAACTTTAGCATTATTTAATTAATTAAATATTATACGTCACTTCAAATACATTTAATGAATAGTAGCTACTTGCAGAATAAAAGTATTGAACGGTAGTAAATGTTTTACTTTTTAGAGAATATCGCCCCCATGTGGTCGATGTCTAATAAATATTAAACTTAGTGATACTGTAATGTTGAATGGTTATAGGACAAAATGCATGATTTTTAATGCTTTTAAACCATTTATTTCCTGTCTCACGCATAGCCAACAGTCAATAGAATTCCTTTATTTGACAAAAAAAAAAAGCAAACACACAAGTTTCTGTCCCCTATAAAAACCATGACACTGCAAGACTGACCTGAATCAACGTATACTTGCAGCGTTTACTATGGTTACAACTATAAATGAAACCCAACAGTCAGAATGATAGAGCAGCACACACACGTTACCTGTTACTGACAGGTACAGGAACATATGTTAGTATGTTCAGTGCATGAGATATTACAGTTGATATTACAGCTCTATTCACCCATTAGCAATGTTGTTTATGAATGTAATTATAAAGACATTTGTACTGTAAACTAGTAAAAATAATTTTAGGTAGCCATAGCTTTTAATATTGTGAAGGTAACTATAAAAGCATTTCACTGCACTGGAGTATTGTGGAGAATAAGAAGAACTGTTTTGGATTAAAACACCAAACAACTCTTCTAATGCATTGTGTCAGACAGATGGAAACAGGCTGCAAGCATATCTAAACAAGAATGGGAAACAAATAAAAAACACATTTTAGTGAGAAAGCAGCGTATGCATTAAAATAGCTTCTTGTTACACTTTGCAAAAGGGGAAAAAAAAAGCATCCTTCATCGTCATATAAAACATGAGGCATCCTCAAAACTGGCTTACAGTCACACCCAACCCCTACACCACATCACACATGCTATTCAGATTTTACAGAAACATTTACAACCTGCCTGACACAAGCAAAATCCAAAAATAATAATTAAATTTTCCATGTACTTCTGAAGATAAACCACACTCTTTATGAATTCAAACTTATGTTGCACTATTTGCTGAACCACATCAGTCTTCTGCCACAATATACACTTCGAAAGACTGTAGGGTAGAAGGAAACATCACAGAGCGCTAATTACAAGTGAATGCAATCCAAAGTCTTCAGTGCACATGCACACACACAAAAACCCTTTAAATAGAAGAACGTCTTTTTGTTTAGTATCACGCATCAGAACGGCTTCAAGTATTACAGGGTTTGTATGAGGGAACGTGTAAGGCAAGAAAAACACTTCTACAGCTCCAAACTATACATCTACAAGACGATAAACTGGAACTGGACTCCTCCGGGACTCTTCTGTGGTTTCATGGCTTGAATAATATAGTGTACAATTGCACGTTTATTGAAGTTTTACAGTCCTACTGAAATTAACAAAACGATGATGGTGAAACAGGAAGTAGTGCTTGAATTTCAAAAAATCTATGATGGAACAACAAACGCTAAGTGATCACTGACCAAGGCTATGCTTATGGATCCTTTATGTGCACACACACACACACACACACATAAACTTGGCCACTCAGTGCAAGTTGGGGTGTGTGTGGGCTGATGAGAACTGCTGCTTTTCCTTCCAGACATATAACAACAGCGCAGCTTTGTGTAAGCGCTGAGGAACGCAGAAGATGTCCATTGATTTCATTCAGAGGCTTTACAGGGTTTTCATGGCAATGGTCCACAGGCATGGGCCTATTGACCCAGTAAGAAAAAAAAAGATAAAGACCTAAGTACATAAAAATTCACAGCCATGTTTTATTCTCTTGGTTTTGTATCTCAATCTCCAACTTTAAACCAAAGAGAAAAGCATTCCATGCGGTTTAACCTTACATGGAGAGTCTGCTGCGAGGTTTTGGATGATGGATTATTTCCTCATACTGATGTCATCATCCTTCAGAATGAATTTCTTCCTCAATGCTTCAGATATAAGAGAGGCAGAATCTTCCTCCCTCAGTGAGGTGCACCCACGGTTATATCTAAATAAAATACACAAAAACACAATAACATTATTTACTATGTTTATTGATAATAACAAACAAACATGTATTAATAGCCTATGACTATCCTATAAAATAATTGTTAGCATTAATATACGAAATGTAATACATACATTAACATTAGTTACTATAAATACAATCAATTAATCATTAATAAAAAATATAGGCATTAATACCATTATCATTATTAACAATTAACTGTACTACTAATAATAAAAACAATATAATTAATTAATTATATATTATATTAATTATTAATATATTATTAATGCATAACTGTATCATATTAAGTACACTGAAAATATATTGATTGTATACCAATATCACAACAACATAATTTACTAATAAATAAAAAAATAAAGATAATAAAAAAATAAATAGATGCTAGCTATATCACTATTCATTTATAAATCTTATTAACATAAATGTAACACTCAAAACCATGATAATATTTCTACGATATTAATCATTAATATCAACCAATCAAAGATTAACACTACATTATGATTTATTTATAAATAGTAATATTCATATAAAATGAATTTGATTTATTTAGTTATATTTATAACAATTATTACTATCATTAATTATTATACCTGTGAATAGAAATAATTTTATTAGTACACCAATATGTCTTATAATTACGAATCACAAAAAACAATATTATTATATTAACAATATTGAAGAACGCGAATAATAATAATAATAATAACAACAAATCACTTAATTAGTAGTAGTTGTTGTAGTACATTTAATATTAATGAAACTTCCCCTCTAATATATGCTGAGAATTCTAAGCAACAGCACACCACTACACTCACCTGTCCTTACTCATCTTCATGCGATTCATATCTTTCAGGATGTCCATGACATCAGCGAAGCTTGTTGATTTTGAAAGAGAAACAGTGTCCTCTTCTGGCTCTCTGAAGTCCATAGTAGGGTGATCAAGATCAAAAGTCGCAGATGCAGTCATGGAAACTGGTGGCATAGGGTCAGGCACTAGCTCTGACACCTCCTCTTCCTCCTCCTCCTCCTCTTCTTCCTCCTCTGTGACATCACTGATGACAAATGAGGCTGTGGGAGCTGGCTGGTAAGCAGCAGTCTCAAAATGAGCCATGGAGAAGCCCACACTAGTGTCGTCAGGGGACAGCAGGTCAGGGGTTATGGGATTTGAATCTGAAACAGTTCAAACTTTATATGAGGGACCAAAAGACCAAAAAAATCAAATACATCAAATTGACAATAATTTTTTTTTGCTACAGAGAAATCTGTCCTGTTACACTTTATTTTGATAGTCCACTTTAGACATTCTACTAACTATAAATTACTTTGTTGTTACATGTCAACTCAATTTCATTAATTTGCAACTACCTGTTTACTAACTCAATGTAGACTGTTAGGGTAGGTTTAGGGTTAGCAGAATTACTTTCAAAGTGAAATAAATGAGCTTTAGTCAACTACTCAACCTGAATCTGCAGCGACAATCTTGGCGATTTGGGCTCGGAGTCGACTCAGCTCATCTTGTAAAGCTGTAGTGCGGTTTAAAGCGGTTACTCCTGGTTTCCTCAGACCCTCGACTCGCCTGCCTTCTCGTCTGAAGTTTGGCACAGACGAGTTCCTGTGCATAACCAGCAGCGGCGTTGGCCTCCACTCATGCCTCAGGGGGCGTGTGTCACTCCTGACAAATAGCAGGACAGCATTGGTTTAAAATTATTTTTCATCTAAAGATCCGACACTTCTCCGTTTTGCTCTATATTTCACACAAGACCATTTACTGTCAAATTTAAATTCAGAGGAAACTAAAAACACCAACACAACAGACCACTAACCTGACTCTGGCATACGTCTCCTCCTCATCATCTGCAATCCAGGCAATATCTGCCAACGTAGGCACCAAAGGACCGTCCATAGAACGCATTGACGGAAGTCCTGGGAGTTCCTGGAGGGAATATACAAGCAATTAATTTTTTTTTTTTTTTTTTATAGAGAGCTTAGCCAGTTCAATACTTAGCACTACGTTTCATTAAAAATAAGCTGCACTTTTAATGTACATGGTCAAGAAAGACCACAAACAGCTTATGATGACTAATTAACAACAAAATGTCTGAGTGCAGTGCATGAAAGCACATGTCTGTTTATATGAACATTTGTTTATTTCATTACCTGAAAACAAGCCCTGGGACATGGTTTAAGAGGCAGTGTTGAGCCGATTCGTCTCACCACACTACGAGTTGATCCATGTGGTTTATTTTGCCAAATAGGGATTACCTCCTGAAGAGCAAGCAAAAAAAAAAAAAATTTAAAATATGCATAAACATTGACTTAAAAACGTTGCTTAGAACTCTTTATATGTTTATACACTTACAGCTTCTGTTTCCATTTTGCTGACAGTAAAAGGTAAAAGTACTGCCGCCTTGAATTGTATAGTAGTGTTTTGATTGTTATTATTATTATTATTATAAAACACTGAACATGTTCATCAGGGATGGGTGTTTCTTTGCCTTGAAATAGGAAAAAGAAAGAAAAATATTAAAAATTCTCTCTTGGATGTGCAAAATCACTGTGATTGCTGGTAAAAAAAATCACGTACAGTATAAAAGACTGCAGTTAATGTTTTTGCAGCTGCTACATACTTAGTACACCCTTTATAGTACGTTATAGTTTGTAAATCAAGTGAATACAGTAAATAAATTGTCGAGCAACCTGGGAACATAATAAAATAAACATAATAAAATAATATTATAATAATATAATAATAAACATAATAAAATAATACAATAAAACACATAAGTAAACAAGGTAAACAAACCAAAGACGATCTGTGACCCTCAATCCTTCTTTTAGCATATTAGCTAACAAACGACCTTATAGTGTACATCTGCTAATTATGCATTTAGAAGAAATATAAGACATACCGTGTGTGGTCAGATTATATCAATTAGTGTGTGTTTTTTTTTGCACTAGTGCAGATTACTCTGGTTTACTGTGTTGTGAATCGTCCAGGCTTCCTTTCTCTCTGCTCCGTTAGCTGATTAGCTGTTAGCTCAGCGCGCCCCCGGCGGATTTGCAAGGAGTGCATGAGTCGGAAGTGCGTTTGGTAACATCGCCCTGTGATTGGTTCGAATTCTGCATTTGTTACCTCCCAGTCCAATAGAATTCGGCCTTTACCGTATAATTTAAAAATGCAAAATAAAAGTCAATTTACACATAAAGTTAAAATATACCGCTTTAAAACAAACGTGTTTATATTAAAACAACATGTTACATTTTTACAATTTTATGCTCTTACATTTAAGGCAGACGAGTATGGTTTATGTATTTATTATTTATATATATATAAATATAAACATATACAAAAAAATAAAAAATAAAAGTCTGACGATACCCTGCAGATAAAGTTGATATACTTGCTTAGCCATACTATACTAAAACAAATGTAGATATATGAATTAAAGAGAGAGAGAGAGAGAGATTTTCAGTTGGTGCATTCTACAACGAAATTTAGATTGTAATTGGGAATTTAAGAGAAAGTTCGAGCTTGATCGTGCGGTCCAGTTCTGTTGTCTAATGAGAGATTCACTGCAGCGGCGTCAAAATACATGACAGAGCAGCATGAGGAGCGTCCCGATCAGCTGGTCGTTTTATATGATTATTAAAGACCGAGGTAAGACAAATGCATATGTTTAATGCTTTTTTAGACCTTTAGAACTCATGTTTAGTGATAAGTTGAGAGGAGCACATAAACGCTAGCACAATAGGTGGACAATCTTTAAGATTACTGCTGAAGAATTTTAATCAGGACGAATACCAGTAACCAGGACGAATGCCAGTGGCGTGGGAATAGTGGGTGACATCGGATATAAAAGTGTTTGTTATTAAAGTATATATTTGTTAATGTGGCTGCTAGACAGTGCGACATTGTGATGCAGCACGGGCCTGACAACATCAACAATCCACATCATGTGCTGTTTTGGGCCTGATGATTGCTTCTGCATTAAATGACTGTATGTTTTAGAGTAGCATGTTTTTAGAATCTTGTATATCTTGGATGAACCACATAATTTCTGGATCTGGTATTTGCTGTAAAATTGGGCTCCAGTAGGCCAATTTACATAAATATGCCTACCTGAGCCTTTTGATAGACAGTGTGTTTTTTCTGATTATTTAATGTCTGTATATGGATATATGGCATGTTTTTTTTTACCCTTTACCAAATTGAAGATGCATAAATATCAACTAAATATGAAAATAGTGCATCAAATAAATTAGGTGGAGTAGTTCAAATATTAATTTCTCTTCTTCCTCTCATATCGCAGGTTGTCTGTAGAGTGAAGAGAATGCTGATGAGGATGTTGAGAAGAAGGAGGAAGACTTCCAGATGCCGACACAGCAGTGAGCAATCGTTCCATCACTGATTCTTGCGCTGGAAGGGTAAACATTTTTTGACTGGCCATTTCTCGGTCTCAGCATTCAAACTCATGGACCACAGAGCTCAGAGAGACAAAAGCAGGACCAGCTACTTTGGAAATGTTAAGAACAGGTGGGTTTGGATGGGTTTGAAGAAATAGCTGAAAAAATAAATCATCAAAGTGTAGATCAAGCTCATAAAGAAGCCTGTGTTGTAATTTTTCTTTAGATTGGGATCAAAGCTGCCGGCTGGAATTTCACAGCCTCCAGGCTTCATTACTGCTCAGTGTTCTATTGGCGCTCCGGGTGCACTGGGGAAGAGTGTCGGGCAGGAGTGTGACAAAGGACATCACCAAATCCGGAACCCCAAACTGAGACAGTACTATCTAAAGGGTATGTGAATAACCATTTACACTAATTGACAATTAACTGATTTGTAACCATACACTTCAGTAGTGTTGATTTCAAAGTAAAATTTTCGATAATGGCAAACAGAGTTAGGATTAAGGAATTAAGAGTTTTGGGGTCAGTAAGATCTGTTTTTAAGGAAATTAACACTTTTATTCAGAAAGGTTGCATTAACTTAAACAGAAAGGTTTATTAACAGAAAGGTTGCTGTCAAAAGTGACCGTAAAGACATTTGTAAGGTTACAAAATATTTACATTCAATACAAACATTAAAGAATCCTGAAAAACAAAATATCACAGATTCCACAAAAATATTAAGCAACGCAAATATTTCAACATTGATAATAATTAGAAAAGTTTTTTGAGCACTAGATCAGCATATTATCCTTATTTGACACTGAAAATGTGAGTAATGCTTTTGACTTCACAGGAATAAATTACAAATTAAAATATACTAAAATGCAAAACTTTTATTTTAATTTCTAATTAAAATATCTATTCTTACTGTATTTTTAAAAGCAAAATAAAAGCAGCCTTAGTGAGCATAAGACACATTTTAAAGAAACATTTTAAAAATCTTAAATGACCATAAACTTTAAAAATGTATTTTCTTGATATAAACTGTTTATGTAATAAAATATGTTTTTGTAGTTTGTGTTGTCCCTTATCAGTGCAAAATTATCACAAATTAAAAAGGATTCTTGCCAATATTGTCCAAAACCCACTTTTCTAGGACGTTTCCAAACTTTGGAGGGCAGTGTACATTAAAGCCAGCTTGGGTTTTAACATGTACATTAAAAATCCCAACTTATATATTTTTTTAATTATTATTGTTGAATAACATGTAGATTCAACTGTTGCTATCACACACAGGTTTAAAATTAGTTATTGCTTGCTAAATATTCTGTGTTTTTAGAAGAAACAAAAAGAAACAGCTGAAGAAGTAAACTGAGAAACAAACACATCTTGATGCATCTTCTGTTTTTGAATTTTATCTTCACAGAGGCTGCTTTTCCTGCTAAAGATCCAACAACAAATACTTTGGAGTCATGCAGGCACAATGAACATGGAGTGAGTAGAGTTTTAAAGCTTATTCGCACACCACCCGTATCGCCTTCATGATCCTGTTGATAAATGACAGTCTCCATATATATAACAGCCAACATTGTGTCATACATTACTGTCATCTACTGATAACTTTAGAACAAAGGTTATTGAAACACCCCACGCTGTCTAGTCAAGCTGTGAAATAGCTCTAGTGAAACTGTCTGAATGGATATTTCAACAAGAGCATGGAAACGGTTTGACAAATATATTGGGAAAATGACAGCCGCAAAGAATTTGGTAACTAAAATTTCATGAATTAAACCCAGCAAAATCTCTTCTCTTCTCTTCTCTTCTCTTCTCTTCTCTTCTCTTCTCTTCTCTTCTCTTCTCTTCTCTTCTCTTCTCTTCTCTCTTTTGATGATCATTAAATTTTTTTATGTGCAAGATCAAATGTTGTTTGAATATTGTTCCAGAGACACAATGTTTGAAAGTTTATTATATCCATGGTTATTGAAGCTCGACCAGATGAGATGTGTTGCAACACTAAGATTCTCAATGTAACTTTTCTTCCATTTGGAAATAAACTGCCTTGTGTTATGCTATGAGGTATACTGGATTTAAACCGTTTCAAGTCCAGAAATCATTGTCAAAGTGTTGAAAGCTGTGCTGTCGGTTCAAAGTTAAAAATGTAAAGGTAAAGTTAAAACTATGCAAATCATTAGTTACCAGTATAAGAACAACAGACGTTTGTGTGGATTTGTGATTTGCATGTAATCAACAACATTTTCCAAGCCTCGTGTTTGAATGATCAGATATTACACTGTGCGCAGAGTTCATTGATTCATGTAACAAAGAACAAACAGAAACTCCACCTTTCAGTTTATGGAAAAAATAAAACCAGGAATAAAGGTCAGAATTGTTCTCGCAGAGATTTTATTAATGTTGTTCCTTTTTATTTTTTCTTATGCATATTTATTAGACTTACTTCTATTATACACAACCGTTTAAAGGTTTGGGCTCGATATTCTATTTATTGTGCTGTTTTTGGAAGAAGTATCTTATTCTCACTAAGGTTGTGATTGTTATTAATTAATTAATATGATTAAATATTACTATATATTTACAGTATATTACAGCTTTTTATTTTAATACATTTAAATTTTTTTAAATGTAATAAAATGTTTAAAAATATTTAAAATAAAAGTTTAGTAATTCTCCCCCACTCAACCTCTTTTTTTTGTGCTTTGTGTATGAGATATATCAGGACAGTTCAACCATTTACTTAAATACACAGAGAAACAATAATCTAGGAAAATAATCTATGATAGGAACTGTCAGCGTCCTATGATCCCATTTGCATGAATTCTGCATCTGTGTGATTGGCTCATAGTTTCTGACAGCTGTGACTGTGTCCAGTCATCTGGTGTCACAGGGCTATGAATAAGGAAATGGGGGGGGTGTACAGCAGTGTGGAATGAAGGAAGTGAAACCGTTGTCAGTGTGATTATGTCTTTCCTTATGAACCACCTCATACAGTTATCTAAGAACAAAGCCTCAACTTCTATGGAGACCGCTTCCGACCTGCATTCTGGACAAGAGCACTTCCTTGATCATGCACTCAGTGTTGGTGTTGTGGGAACTACGACTCTGGTGTCCCCTTCCACAGATGCCGAATATGACAAGCTGACGGTAAGAGTGTAAAAGTATTACTGTATGAGGGTGTAACTATAGTGAACAGCATGGGAAATCTCACTATAGCTGGTCTGTAGACCATTTTAAGCTCTTTATGATGCCATTGAGTAGTGGTTCACAATGGCTTTTTTTCTGCTGCTTTGTGTGATGTTTATTTATCTCTCTTAGGATGTGGAGGCGGTTCCTTTACCTGATGGAAATGTATGTCTATTGGCTCTCCCGTCTGAATGCTCTCATGTGGATGGGCCAGCTGGTTTGTCTTGCCTCAAACTATTCTCTCGTTACATTACAGACAGAAAGGTGAAAACGTTCATTTTATGCTGTATTCTGTATTCCCAGTACATTTCTTACAATACAACATACCCAGCTTCTAACTCTCCATTCTGTTTGTATCACTAGGGTGTGGTCTCTGGAATATTGCTGGTGACATCCAATAAGATCTTTTTTGACCCTCAGAAGTCTCAACCACTTGTTCAGGAGAATGGCTGTGAAGAATATGTATTCTCCTGCTCTGTGGACGATCTTACCTCGGTGTCCTTCTACACGGACATCTCTCACATTCACTTCAACAAGACATACAGGTGATTCCTGCTTTACTGCTTGGATCTGGTTTCCAGAATTAAATAATTGGCTTACTACAAATTTATTAAAGGGTTACTCCACCCCAGAATGAAAACGTTGCCATCAAAGGGTTAGTTCACCAAAAAATTCTGTCATTAATTACTCACCCACATGTTGCTCCAAACCCATAAGACCTCTGTTCATCTTCAGAACACAAATTAAGATATTTTTGATGATATCTGAGAGCCATCTGTCCCTCCATAGACAGCAATACAACTAAAATGATCCCAGATCCAGAAATGTGGTAAAAACACCAGTAAAAATGTCCATGTGACATGAGTGAATCAAATTCCCGAAGATGAACAGAGGTCTTCTGTGTTTTCTAATGACATGAGGGTGAGTAATTAATAACACAATTTTCATTTCTGGGTGAACTAACCCTTTAATCACTTACCCCCATGTTGTTCCAGTGCCATAAACCGGAAGGCTTGTGTCTGTCCCATTGACTGCCAAGTAAATAACATTGTCAAGGTCCAGAAAAGCATAAAAGACATTATCAAAATAGTCCATCTCCTATAAGTGGTTCACCCGTAACATTATGAAGCTATGAAAATGTTCATTTTGGGGTGGAGAAACCTTTTAAAGCACATAACTGAGATTTACTGAGATTAATTAACTTTTTTTTACATTTTAATATCATATACACACACACACACACATTTTAAACATTTTAAAATTGATCTCATCACTCCTTTACCTTTTTCTTTCAGATGTAACAGTTGTAAGCCATCAAAGAGCAAAAAAGAGCACAAGAAAACCCATCAGCCAGGATTAGAAGCCGTTCTTGCTCCCAAGTCCTCTGTTTCACACGATTCAACAGCAACTCGGGCTGCAAATCCTGAGGAAGAGGATGAGGAAGGTCAAGAGGCAGGGGACATGGCTGAAACTGAGAGACAGCTGACTTTAGAGTCCGGGGGAATGCTAACAGCAGCTGCTACTTTCTGTTGTGGAGGGCCCGAAAACATTCAGAGAGGAAACAAAGAATGTGAACACACAGACAAAACAGAGCAGCAATCATATTTGGAAAGAGAATTGTTAGGTAATAATTTTATTCAAGAACTTTGACATTTAAATATTACTAAGTACAAATAAAAACACGAATGATATCTTTTTATCACTATATTTAGTTACAGCTCTGTTTACTCATCAGGTACATGTGCTGCTACATCTAGTAGTGCTGTAAAGAGATCTCTGATGTTTGTGAGAGTTCGACAGAAGCTTCAGCATGCAAAGAAAAAGGCTTTCTCTAAATCTAAAAGCCCCTCCAGAGATGCCTGGTTCACCATGCAACAGGAAAGGTACTTAAGCCTTACTTGGTCTACAGGGTAGAAATGTAGTATTAATGTCATAAAGCTTAACTTTCTTGTTTCTTCATCTTTTTTTCTGTCTGATATTTTGTGCTGTAGGTCAGACGAACTTTATGCTTACCTGAGCCAGCATCGGCCAGACCTGTGCATTCTAGAGGGAGGAGAAGAGGATGAAGCGGATGAAGAGGATTTTGTGCTTCTGGATGAGGAGGAGCAGGAGGAAGAGGAAGGGTCTCCACGAGAAGGCCAGGCTGGGGAGGACTGGGAGGTCAGTCATTTACTAAATGTATGGATTAAATTAACAACTCATACTTTGCACTTTGCAAATGTGCATGTGATAATTAATTGCTCAACCATGTTCATAGACTTGTAGGCTGTTGGCGCTGTAGCATAAAATAACTTTTTCTTTAAAATACTGATATGACTAGACTACAACTTTGACCTAAGATACAAAAACGAATTTTCCAGTGTACAGAGCTGTTCGGTACGCAAGAAGAGCCACAAAAAAACAATAATGCTAATAAATATAACTCAGCTGAAGAGACATTTAAAAACTGATTTTACAGATGAACATAGAAATATTAATATGATATGAATTAATAATAAATATTCATAACAAACTTATTAGTGAAAAAAATATCTTTAGCATGCAAGAGCTAATTCAAGAAGGCTGGTAAATGTACATGAAAAGTAGTTTAAGCAATGAATGTCAAGCATTGCAGCACTGTCAACACTTGCGTCCGCGCACAAGCAGTGACGTCAGCGCAATACCGCGCGCGTTCATACATCAACATTCCGCAGATTTATTAAAAATGAATAACTTTCAGAGAGAATATTAGCGGAGCAAGTGCGTCGGCACAGGCACCTCTATGATCCGAACATGCGCAATCATAGTGACCTTCAGTTGATTCAAAAAGCGTGGAACGATGTCGCTGACGCCACGGGAAAAGACGAGGCAGAATGCCGTAAAGTGTGGAAGAACTTAAGGGACAAGTTTGTGAGGATCAAGAAAGAAGAGGGTCCACGCAAGAAGAAGTGATCCAACACCATGCAAGATCATGGCAGAGCTGGAATGGTTAACCCAATGTGAAAGGCCTAGAAACAAAGGTAAGAAACAAAAAGAATGTTTTTGATAACGTTACCTAACTTTAGCTGGTATGTTGCACTCTCTCTCATACTGATTAAAAAAGTGTAACATGTTAATTTCTACATATTTTTAATGTACTTGCACGATTAATTGTTAAATATGTGCCGTGTTCAAACAATAGAGATAAACACATGACAACCGAAGATACAAAACTCATCAGCATCATTCATGGAAACTGTTAAATCCTGTTTAATTTACTCTTCACTTCTGTAGCGTTACTGATCAATGCTACCCTTTTCTAGGCGATTATTGGATCGTTAACGCACATACCCTTCATCACTCTGTTTACTAAAATTTAAAGTCAAATCATGCCATTCTGTTATCATTTTTTAGATGGAGGTAGCATATAATACTATAATATATACTACATATAATATATACAACCTGTGCCTTTTGTACCTAAATGTAATTATTTATTTATTTTTCTTAGTTTTATTCAAGGATATATGTAAAGTCTCTTCAACAACACGAACATCAGAGACAGGGATTTCTGGTAGCCCTCTACCTCTGTTTCTCAGGCCATCATCATCATCGCCTCTACCACCCACCCCATCCACTCCCCTTATACCCTGTCCCTCACCTAAACGCAGCCCCTCGCCTTGCACAATTTCAGCTTTCCCTGCCCCAGGCACTTAGAAAGTACCACTGAAGATGCCTTGCTGAAGAGAAGATACTGGAGCAGCTGGATTGGGAGAGGGAGAGGGCCATGCAGCAGGACAGTGAGGATTTTAGATTCTCTGCTGTCATTGCAGACATGTTGGCAAAAATTGATCCTCAGGTGAAGTCTGAGGTTAAGTTCAAGATCTATCAAATACTTTATGAGGCTGGGCAAAAAAAAACAAACATAACAGATGTTTTTGCTGAGACTGACAATTGTTTATAGGAAAGAATATTTTCAGATTTATATTTTTATATATTATTTATTTATTTGCAAATATGCATATACTTTTTTTTTGTATTTATGTAAATAATTGTATTTGTACATTTGTGTTTGCATAATAAATAAAAATGTAAGTGGAGTTTTTTTTATTACACATGTTCTTGTAAAGCCTTTTATTGTTTAAATAAAAGTGAAGAAACAAAGTGAACCCACAGGTCAAACAATACTTGAATATGTAGCCTAGATTTTTATTTGTGTGATTTGGTGTAAGCCAATCCTATTCCAAAAATGTAAGAAGGGGGGGAAAAAAGCAAACAAACTGCTCTGCAGTATGAATCCACAGTAGTTAATAAAATTGCATTCATTCTTGGGTTTAAAGTCCAATACCACCAAGGATTATTAAGCCAGCAAAATTGAAATTAATTGGATTATGCTTTTAAGCATAATCTGCTGTTGTTTACACATGGCAGTGTTGAAAATGTGCATAAAGGTCATTTTTATAAAAAAAAAAAAATGTTTCTGTAAATGTAATATATTCCCAAAGCTGAATTTTCAGCAGACATGACTCCAGTCTTCAGTGTAACATGATCCTTAAGATATCATTCAAATATGCAGATTTGATGCTCAAGAAGCATTTCTTATTATCGACTATTAATGTTTAATAATCAGTGGAAATACTTTTTCAGTAATCTTTGATGAACATAACATTTAAAAGAACAATATTTGAAATGCATGTCATTATTTATGTCTTTATTTTCACTTCACTGATAAATTTAATGCATCATTAATGAATAAGTTTCCAAACACCAAAACTTACTGATCCCAGAATTTTAAACCGTCATACACATGTTCTTGCACAGATGGTGTCAGTGGAGGAAAGTGTGCTGAAAGCTGTCTCTACTGAACCAGACGGTTTGAGTCACATTCTGAATCAGAGCGTCATCTTGGATGCCCAACAAGTTAGAGAGGTCAGTGCACACAAACATACATGAACCTCAATGCATAGCCAAATTCATGCAGCTTTGCAAAAGTGTATGGTTACAAATCAGTTAATTGTGACTTGAACTGATTCTAAAGTCCCAAATTGTTTTCTCAGATCTCAAAAGAGCTGCCTCCTCGTACAATCGGACACACGTGGCAGCTGTCTTACAGCACGGACAAACACGGGGCCAGTCTCAAGACTCTTTACAGGAAACTCTGCACCACTGACTCGCCTGTGCTGATTCTCATCAAGGACCACAACCAGCAGGTCATACATTTTTCACCAATTAACATCTAAAGGTCAATGATCACTGTTCATATGATTCCCTACAATAATTTATTGTATTTCTTCCACTTGCAATTTTGACCTAAGACAGACGTCTTAGTTTTGTAAATCTGTTTTAGTTAGTTGAGTATTTTTTTACTACTTCTCAGGTTTTTGGGAGTTTCCTCTCACATCCGCTACATCCTAGTGAAGCATTTTATGGCACTGGGGAGACCTTTCTGTTCCTGTCTCATCCACGCTTTAAGGTAAATTTATATTAATTGTCATTGAGAGAAACAAACGGACACTGGCAATATCTTTTAAACACCTTGAACTTTACATTTGTTTCCTTTAAGTGTTTCCGTTGGACTGGAGAAAACTCGTTTTTTATCAAAGGAGATTTGGACTCTTTTGCCATTGGAGGAGGAAGGTACATATTAGTACTCTGCAAAATGTTAGCATGCAAATATGCTAGTTATTCTTAAGACTTAAAAACTGAATTTGTTTCTTTTCATCCCAGTGGTCACTTTGGTTTGTGGGTGGACGAGAGGTTGTTCTTGGGCAGAAGCAGCCCCTGTTTTACCTTTAATAACTGCAGCCTGTCTGAGACCAACGATTTCACGATTCTGGAGTTGGAGGCCTGGACATTTGGCTGACACAAGCATTGAAAATAATCAAAAACATCATGATTTAGTGGAAATATGGCCATTAACAGATAAACTAATTCTCCAGCTTACTGACACCTGTAAATCAAAGGAAAGAGACACAGCAAACGGTGAATGCTGAACAATCTGCCTGAACTGGAAGTCAAGGGAATGAAAGCTCACCTAACATCTTTACCATCATGATGAAAAAAAAAAAACAAAACTCAGTTTCGTCTTGTGATTAAGATGCATTTGGGTCCAGTTCATTATTTGAATGTGTGCACTTCATCGTACAAGAAATAGTATCTTTAGGTGAATTCTGGGACAAATGGAGGACTCTGTCCAAATAACATTGAGGGGTTTGTGTTTGTACTGGTGAGGTTGATCATGCATTGTTACAGCTTGAATATTATTGTGATGAGGAACTTTAATTTAATTTAGGTTTCAACACAAATAAGCAACACCCTGAATAGCACTGATTAAAGCCTTGTCCGCTGTTAGTAAGCATAGCGTCTGCTATAAACACATTAGTTGAAAACCCACAGCTGTACTTTTACTTGTGGAAAATGTTTCTCATCACTCATGCCAAAACAAAAAACCAAGACTGAAATGACTTTTGGTTGAATACCACACACACAAACCCCAGAGTTGCATGTTTCAAGTCTTGAGAGGCTTTTGGTCTAACAAACATTTCTTAGACATCCTCAAAAAGTCTCAAGCACCCTCGTGGATGTGTTCCTAGCCTGTAGGGAAACTTTTTTCTGTAAATAACTCTTACAATGGTACTAACATCAGTTCAGTTATCTGTACAAAAAAAAAAAAAAATCTAAAAATGTCAAAAATTATAGTCTGACAAAACAATGCAATATTTATACATGTGAAAATACAGTCATTCAATACTCAGTGTTCATTAACTCGTTACCTAATAAAACATCAGATTAACAACAACACTGTTTTATTTATATATTTTTTAAAAATCACATTGTATTTATTTGACGCCAGTTGAGAATTGCATTTACACAAAACTGCAGTCATAGGGATGTTATTTCATGCTCTACCATTCAAAAGTTTGGGATCGGTACAGTGTTTTACTTTATTTAGCAAGGATTTGTTAAATTGATCTTAGGTGACCGACGTAACATTACTACTACAAGATTTCTACTGAGCAATCTAATCATCTGTTTTACTCTTAATAATGTGTTACAAAAATATTAAGCAGCACAACTACTTTCAACATTGAGATTTAAGCAGCAAATCATCATTTTGGAATGATTTCTGTAGGATCACGTGATACTGAAGACTTCGCCATCACAGGAAAACATTGCTTGGTAAAACAAAAAATATTTTAAAATTGTAATTTAATACTACTGCATTTTAGATCAAATTAACTGTCAGCATAAGAGACAAATTTTAAAGAACATTTAAACAAATCTTACAGATCCCAAAACTTTGAACAGTAGTGCAAAAGTTATCAGCTTAAAAGATTAACTACCTATTGTACCTTTTAAAGGCAATGAACATTACACCAACTGTTTCTCTACTCTGGTCTACAGTTTGAATGTACTAGAAATAATCAGACGTAAGAGCATGTGAGCTTTTTGCATTATATTTAATTTATAAAAGACAAAAAAAGGTGATGTTCCTAACTGACCATTACGTACCTCCACCCTTTTCTTTAAAAGTGGATTTCAGGCGTGATATATTAGAGCCCATGGCAGCTTTCCTGCAGCTGTGTGGTTGAGCTGAAAACCAAAGCTTATCTTTGTGTGTGTTTTAGCAAGGTGCCAGTATTCTGTTCAGACACAGAAAAGCAGACGTTGCTTCCGCAGACTTAAACAACAACATCAGGTCTGGTCTCGCCCTGATTGGGCTTTCAGACCAGACCATCACAAACTGCCTAATCGAGGAAGCCACATCCAGCAGCGTTCTCTGTCCTACAGGACTATCTGGGATCACAGAAAAAAGAAGAGCATAAGTGGCTTTGTATGTATGAAACAAAAATATAAAAGTGGTTTTATCAGATCAATACAACATAATGCTGTATCAGTTCATTATTCTGAACAATGGATCAGACTAATGACATTCGTCACTCAGGAAGTATAAGGTTTGCAAAAAACATTGGCAGATGTTCTATATAAAAATATATGACTTAATTATGTTGTTGTGTACAGTTAATCACCCTTTAGGTTTCACTGTGTGACATACCACACTCCTGTGACAACATGATGTTATATTTAGCATTTTTACATGGAATGTGTCACTAAGATGTGGCCACCAGCTGCCTTCTGAATGAAGAAATTGTGTCCGCTCTTCCACATTCCATTCCTAAAATCAGACATGGAGGAGCAGAGCTGATATCAGTGCTTCCTTTCTTTCTCCCTCACATAATCCCCTCATTTATCTCTAATGTGCACCAATATTTCGGGAGAGAAACAGTTTTATGATTCCAGGTAAGGTCTGGCCTTTTCGAGTCCTTCCTGTAGAAAATGAATGTATGTGGAAGTTGAAGGATCCTCAAAACCTGCTGAGAAACTGATAGCAGGCCCCTCTTCCTCTTCTGGTTTCATGGATGTCTGGTCCAGGAAATTATTAGCATTGATGTGATGGACCTGGACAAGTTAGAGTAATATTCACTGAAATAGGCAGTTAGCACAGACTGACCCAGCTGGTTAAGAAAGCTAAAGAAGACTCACCACAGTGCCGTTGGGCAGTGCCACAATCATCTGCACTGGAAAAGTATACTTCTCCAAATGTAAACGAGCCTTTTCACTCAAATCCAGATTATTCTTATCACCCTAAATGAAGGTTAAATACATAATTAGTTTAAATAAGGTTAACTTCATTCCGCTTAACCACATGTGAGCTAAATGACCCAAACTCCCCACCTGCAGATCCTCTAGCTCTTTGACTAGAGACCAGCTGCTGATGAAGCTCTGGTTGAGCAAGGCCAGAATGGGCGAACTCTCGAGAACTGTCTCTCGAAGAGTCCGCCCCGAACCTAAAGCAAGAGAAGTGTACAGAGAGCAAATTAGAGAAGCATCTCATCCTAGAACTCCAGGTTTAAAACCAATTCTGACCAATCATTAACACTGTCAGCAGATATCAAGATGCAGATAAAGTCATGCTGACCATTATGGCCAAACTTAATGGTCCCGAATGTACGTTTTTGAGTCTTCTAAAGTCAAAAAAATAACATGATATGTTTGTAGATTTAGGAGACATGTTATGTTTATATAGCCGTTTCTCTGAAAAATAATGCTGTAGCCAGTAATTCTACTTTGAAATGTTAACTCCAGGATGGAATGCCTTTGTTTTTAGTATCCATTTCAACGCTTGCTGTCAATCTTACATAATTCACTTTTAACTGATCCAGAAGTTTGTCTTACCTCAGCATGACTGGTCATCCAGGGCCCCCCAGAGCAGGATGGAGTGAACTAGCTTCTTCTCTGCATCAGCTCTGCTGAAGACCTCACTGAATGGTAAATATGGCACCTTCCAAAAAGAAAAACCTCTCATGAGATTGATAATGACATTAACAGATAAACAGAAATTTTTGCAAACAACTACCCTGTTGAAAAAAATCAGCATGTGCTGGTTATGTATGTTTTAAAGCATGGCTGCTGGTTTGAGCTGGTTATGTGCTAGCCCTGAGCAGGACCTATTTGCTTAGGACCAGGTTAAACCCCCTCAAACAAGCAACCATGCTTCAAAAAATACCTAGCCAGTATATTTAACAGGGCAGTCTTGCTGCAGACTCTTAACAACAAATTTCGAGATAAGGATTAATCTGTGATACAGAAAAAGATTATTGATTGAGAGTCAGGGGACCCACCTTTTTAAATGGGTACATTGTGACCTCCAGGTGTCTGGATGCGTCTTTTTTGCTTAGCTCTGCACTCCAGACAATCTCCTCAAAGACAAACTGGATGGGCTCTCCTCCTTCCCCTCGGCTGTCAATCATGTTCCCCTCCTCGTCATAGATCACTGAGGGAGTGGAGGGACCTCCTGTACTGAGCTCCATCTGTAAACATACACAGCCCAGTTACATTGTGTATTTCAGCTACATATGCATACTACAAATCAAAATCCTCATAAGATGTTCTGCATAAACGTGAGCACAAACCTGAGGCAGGTATCCAATATCCACCTCCATGTTGCTGCTCTCACTGGCCCCATAAAGCCACTCCATGTCCACATTCAGAGATCTGCCACATAAAACACAATTGGCTTGAGCTGCAGAATAATGGTAACTTATAATGAAAATGATTTTATTCTTAAATATTGATCAATTTCTTTTAACATTTCATTGGAATAATTACTGGACATTTACAAATTAAAAGAATGTCAAGTAATTATTTAACACATTCTCTCCATTATTAACAACTAAAATGGTTACATTTCTATTTACTACTCCAAATTATACTAATGTTTTTCTATCAATATGGAAGCTTATGGAATCAGAGGACAAATATTGCAGGCAATTATGCTAAAATAATCTCAAGAAATAGAAATCATGTTCACAATTAATTACACGGCCCTACAATCAGCACCTTAAAAGTGTTTGCAGTTAGGAATAGTGGAGGAAAGACTGACTTGTCATTTGGGACGTAGAGGTGAAACTCTCGCACATGAGAAGCATCTTTGGAGAGGATGATATTACCAGCAAACTGCCCAGGAGTGAACCAGAATGGAAAGTCTGGAACATCATTTAGTTGGAACTCAGCATGGATTCTGTCATTAGTAACACAATAAGATAAGATTCAGTTGGAAGTTACAATCACATATTCTTTAAGAGACATACAAAGTAAATTTCTACTTAAGAAAATCCTATTTATTCTGGATAACAAAACCTTATTCAATCATGACAGCATGTTTTATTTTAACTCACCTGAAAACAATATCATAATAGAAATCATTAGCAGCCCGTATACAAGCCACAGCTCCCTGTGGAGCAAAGCGGGACTTCACAAAAGGCCGCGGGTGGAACATACTCAGCAGAGAGTGGATCAGTACCTGCAGAGAAATTAAAAAAAAAAATTACATCATCTATCCAACCAACTAAACAAAAAAGGAATCAACCTTGACAACCTTAGATCACCTATTTTTCAACAAAGTAATATTAAATGAAAAGGGCTTTGTCGATGTGATTCATCTCAAGCATGTACACTCACTTTAAAGATTTAAAGGTATATTTGTACCTCTTTGCCTCGTGGTGTGGGAGGATGATAGCGGTTGTTGGGAAGGTAGCCGGTGAAGATGTTCAGTTCGCTGGGAATAATCCACCAAGTGTCACCCAAGGCCGATTTACCACTGGGTGGCAGGAAGACCTTGAACTGACTGGCATAAAACGTGGACGAAGGAATAGCTGGACGTTTCCAAGATCTCAGTCCACTAAGAGAGCTGTGTGAAACCTGATGAGAAAGACACTGCTCTTAGTTTACAGTACAAGCACATTTTGGGCATGCACCTTGTAACATGTTCTATCTTGTTTAAAATGATTTTAAGCTTAAGGGATTTCATGTACATTTTAATTACTTATTATTGGTATTTTTATGTTAAATCATCACCTGTCTGTTTATAAGCTTGTTAGCAGTTCAGATTAATTTATTCATGTGTAATGCTTAAATTACCCCTAGAAAGCCATCTTTGCTCTTAGTCATGCTTTCCAGCAGTAACGGCTGCATTTTAGCATGCAGGGTCAGCGTCTCTCCATTCGGATCATGTGGTATCTCCTCTTCAAACTCTGGGGGAGGTGCCACACCTTCAGGCAACAGAGATGGGCATCAGATATTGCAACAATGCTTTAAAACACTCAGCTGGAAGTAATTTTCTACAGCAATGGAGAACATAGCCTTGAAGCATCTTAATTCTGCTTCAATAGACAATATCTAACTTGTGAAAAGATGCTCTGCAAGTGCACAGACAAGACGAGTAATACCCGTGAGTTTTTCTGCAATAGGTTTGAACTCCTCTGGACTGAGATAGAGGTCATGATCGGTATCCAGAGATGAGAAGAAAAACAGTCCATCTGCTCCCAGTGCCTTCAATCCTGCCTCCTGCAACAGATACAAATAAAACAAATTTGAAATTGCTATTTACTAAATTTTTAACCTTCATACAAACTATTCTGATGTAGACCAATTCGTGAATGATTCATTTCAATTGATTCACTTAAAAGATTCGGCTCAAAAGAACGAGTTGTACAATAGAAAGGAGAGCAGAAAACCTGCCCCAAGGCAACAGAACACAATGATGTCTACGTCTGTTTATTTTTAACTGAATGCCTGACATACTTTTTATGTTGTGTCTGGGTGTATTTTCAGTCAGAGTAGAAGGGCAGCCTGGAGAATCTGGTTAATATAGGAATCGACACAGAAGTAACAGAAATATATGAGAAAGAGGGGATTGCTGTTCCAACAGTCTTGCCCAGCTGTGGCAATTATCCAACCCTAATAAAACAGCAGGCAGCTGGAGCACCAGATGTAATTTTACTGTTCCCACATAACAAAAGACGACGTGGCAAAGACAGTTAAAAAATAATATTAGAAGAGCAGCGTTTAAAACTAAATTTAACTTATTGCTTTTTAACAAACTGCAAGGACTACTACATGTGGTTTGAACAGCTGCAGTAAATCACGGAGTATATCTCGTGGCTCTGAGAAGCATCCCTCCTTCACGGGGTCAAACTGCAAGTAAATTCTGACCAAACTAGAATAACTTACATGTCGCTTCACAAGCTGGGTGTCCTGGTAATATTTGATGCAAAAGCCGAAGAAAGGGACAGCAGCGATTAGAAAAAAACTGGAGAGTTGCTTGAAACGTGAGCGGGCACGTCTGCTGGATGGAGTCGCGCGATCTTCATCATGATCATTCTTTAGCTCTCCTGCTGGATTTTTATCTACGTCCGCGGCCATCCTCTAATAAACGTCTCTATTTGCTTTGTAAATCACTACTGGGACACAAAAAATAGCCCAGGGTGATATAAAAACTCTTCAGTGAAGTCACACTGTAGTCATGGGCTCGTCTCTGGTGTACAGTGATCCGTTACATCGTAGCGGCGCGAGAGGAAATCGCTCCTACTTCTCCTGTTTATGGATCATGTCCGTCTCTCTTAAAGGGCCAGTGCGCATATTCATGCCTTGGAACTCGATGGGTGTTTGTTTAAATCTAGTAAGCTGCCTGTCTAGGCAACATTCGAAACGTGCCTAAGTTGGCCAAAATGTTGTCTGGATAGGGAGCCAAGTAGGTTTTGAAACGGCTTAACAGTAATTACACGTTTCGAGCGAAAGAATGTACTAGATCGGTCTTCTTGTTTTTCTGCTAATAGAGATAAATATTTGTGGTATAACGACCACGAAAATGACATTAAATCACAGGCAGAGAAAGCTTGTAGGCTAGAGTTAGTGTACAATTATTCTTGTTAATATTAAGTGAGAACGGAAGAATTAAGTCAATAATATTGTAAAACGATTACTAAACAATGAATAAAGGATTAGGGTTAAATATGTAAATTACAATTACAAGCATAAAACCATGATTAAGGGTCACACACTCTCTAATCAAAACATTTCCATGGATTAGGTTTTACACCTTTTTTTGTTTGTTAGTTAGCAGAGCATTTAGAATATACACACGTCATTGTTCCAGAAGGGCACATGACAAATAAACTCAAACACACACACACACACACACACACACATTTATTCAAGATAATGTATTTTAAAGGTGATTTTGTAAAACCCAAATAAGCTTTACAGATCAGAATGGGTTTAACTTTAAACAATATTCTTTATACTTGTTCATTAAACCATAAACAAGTATTGCACATGCTCCTATGGGAAAGGTAAGACACTTCAGTTCACAAGTTATTAAAACAACAGCTACAATACCTTTGCACATTAAAGAGACCTTTGTACTGTTTCAAAAAATATCAGAAGATGGCCAGGGTCCCTGATCATCTGCATGAACATGCCATAGTCTTGTTGCAGGAAAGCATAAGGACAGCAGCTGTGGCCAGAGCCACATCTCAGCAATAAACTGCAATGTCCATAATGTAAGAGGCATACAGCAGTGCTAAAGGAAGGACAGCTTATCTTGTCAAACCATGTGTAACTATGTGTCCATGCAAACATGTTCAATAACTTGCAAGTTGTTGAATTTTTTTTATGTTCACACAAATATTTACACATTAAGAAAAATAAACGTAAAAATAAAGAGACATTTAATTTATTATAATATATTCACATACATAATGAACATTGTGAGGCTTTCAGTAACAAAAGGTTGCTTGTTGTAAGCAAACTTTACCAATTTAACTTCATACCAAGTATGAAACTGTAGCCAGCTGTTCAAGGACCTTTCCAAAATCAAACAAGTCTGAATTTACAAAGAATTGTCAATGAACATTCATCAAAATTATATCAATTCATATTTTTCAACTTACTTCCCATCTCCATAAATCAATTTCAGCTGTGAAAAATGTTAAATTGTAGCTCTGAGTTCAGAAGAGCAGAGTCCACAGAGAGGCAGACAGACCAAAGTCATCTTTCAGTCCATATCTTCCTCGACCTGCTGTGTGTGAACCTCTACAGTTTTGGGTGCGATGTAGGACCCCATTCCTGCTGCCCGCTCTGCCTCGGCCTGTGTATAAGGCTCTTCCCTTAACTTCTTCAATCTATATTATAATAATAAAAATAAAAAGCTTTTAAAATGACGATTATTTAAAAAAAAAACACACACATGGAAAACCCAGACATCTTTTTTCTGCATTTATGCACAGAATGTATTTTATATAAGGCATGATCCAAAGATTCCACATTAATAGACAAAAAGGCTTTAAAAAGTTCACACTCACCGTTTTTTATGAGGTTTGGATTTGAAATGCTCCTTTAGCGTTTTTAAATCAACAAAATATCTCCTTTAGAAAAGGAAGGGGGGAAAAATCATATGAATAGCTGAATATTTTAAAAAGCTAAAAAAAATGTAAAAAGTACAAACAGGTTTAAAAAATAAAACAAAACACTGTGGTGTGTTATTGGGGTGGTGAGGTGTGACTTACGCGCAGTGCAGACAGTAATTCTGAGCACATCCCGTAACATCATAATCTACATCTTGCTTTAGTAACTTGACAGCATTTGCAGGGATCATGTCTGCGTGGATCTGGTCAAGGTCCTTCGTCCTGCGCTTAGTCTTCCATGTCTTGGAAATGTTCTTCTTCCTGCCTTTACTGTGCTTTCCGACCTGTTTGGATTTACCCATGATCTAAAAACAAGAGGAGAAACTAGTTTTTACATATTTGAAACGAATCTATTTTGAACAAATAAAGGCTAAATTAACGTCTCCAACTTTCCCAAGAGACAACATTAACTAAAATATGTAATGACATGCCAACTAAAATCTGCTCTACGAACTTTCCCTTAACACGTCAACAGAAAACCTGAGTCGCACATGATAAGATCTAAAGTTAAAATAGGTCAAATTACATCTCCAGTCTGAAATCTCGCTGGTGTGACTCAGAAAGAACAGTATATAGAAATCAACTAACCTAACTTTATATTCAATACAACAAAATATCATCTCAAACAAACATGTTTAACGTTACACGCTTTCCATCTCACAGTATGAGTTGTAAACTCTGTAAAGCGCAAGAGGAAAAACTGTATGTTTATTAGTTTACTCACGTTAACGCGCAGCTACCTCGCCACACACACGTTGAGCATCCAGTGGAATAACTTCCGGGTCGGCAACGTGTGCGTGTGCCCATGCACCAGAGGGCAGTGCAGACCGCGCATGACTCAAAAACAAAATCAAACGAAGCTGAGTTGTTGCGTCGTTGCTATGGAGATTATATCGCAGCCATCCTGAATGACGTGATGTGAAGTGTTTTCAGTGTTGCCAACTTAGCGACTTTTCAGACCCCTTGGCGACATTTTTCCAAAAATAGCGACAAATAGCAACTAGCGACAAATCTAGCGACTTCTTGGACAAACCTCAGCGAGCCTCTGGTACTGCCGCGCGAGTATAAGCTCTTGTTTTCTCGGCGCGCGCACACCTGTCTCTGTGTCTGTTCTGTTCAGCGAGAGACTGAAAGGAGCAGGGCTTTCAGTTAATATATGTATTATGTTGCTTATATCTCTATTTTACATGCAAATATAGCCAAATCACAGCATAGCCATTGTCTATATTTTATGTGTATTATAAATCAGGATATTAATCCAGATTAACAATTTGTAAAGTAGAGTTAGTAGGCCTAATGGGGTGCATTTCAGTCACTATTTCATGTTTTTCTGACAAACAGAAACCATTAAATATATAAATGGAAACAGTTATATTGAGAATTTGGCTGCATTAAAATATATTACGTGGCTACAGAGAAGCAAGATAATATGACGCACTGACGTAATGAATATGCAAATTGACATATGACGCCATCTAGCGACTTTTCAAGCTGGATTTAGCTAACGTTACTTTCGATTGAAAAAAGTTGGCAACACTGAGTGTTTTTAGTAAAGCTTTTAACGTTACCAAAACCAAATAAATACAGCATCATGTCTGGTAAATATATTCCTAACAAGTATTTCTAATTTCTAATTTAACGTTACATTCTAAATATAAATACTTGTTTCTTGTTAAACAACTTAGAATTGCGTTTCTTTTCTCTATTTGGTTGTCGCTTTAAAATATAAAAGCCACCTTTATTTAACTTTTCTGCTCTTTGCTGCAGAGACTACAACTCTTAAAATCTCTTACATTTTTCCAAATGGAGACAAATATGGTGAGTTAGCTTTAAACGTGTCTGTGAATGTTATGTTTTATTTTATTTAAGCCAATTAAACAGGTGTGTATTTGTGTGTTTGTGTTTAGAGGGTGAATGCTGTCGATCTTCAGATGGTGTGGTAAAAAGAAAAGGGTCTGGCACACAGACATCAGCCTCTGGAGTCACATACACTGGAGAATGGGACGATGATAAGGTGTGTTTTATAATAATAATTTTAATATTTAAGTAAGTCCAACTTTTGTCACATGTCAAGTTCGGTGACTCATCTGATCCCCTTGCTAACACTGAATTATTCATGCTTTTATCTCAAGCTTTTATCTGCATTATGCAACAAATTAGATGAAATGTAAATTCAGGCATGTGACAACTACCTTAGATAAATATATTACTTTTCTTTATATGCTTTTATTAATTATGTCTTGGTTGCTGTTGTTATGTGGCCGTAGATGAATGGCAGAGGAACTCTCAAACACCCTTCAGGGGCTTTTTACAGCGGCCTGTTCAGAGATAACATGTATCACGGCAAAGGAACTTACAAATTTCCTGATGGGACAGAATACACAGGCACTTTTAACAACAACAGGTGATACATTAGAATCAAACCTATGCAAAGCAGGATTTGGCAATATTGTCTTAAGGGAGGCTTAATTGTCATAACATTAATTTGTTTTTGCAGATTTGAAGGTCAAGGGGAGTTCAAAGATTCACAAGGACTTGTGTGGAGCGGGATGTTCCATAACAAAGTCGCACTGGGACTGAAGCTCAAAGTCAATATGTGACATGCAAAAATAAACACACACCATTTAAATTGTAACATTTAAAAAAAATTTTTTTTTTTACTTTTTCTTTATTAAATGCCATTCAGTAAGTGCTCTGTTGTTAGTATCCTAGACCAAACTTTAGTTATATATACTATAGTGATAGTGCAAGCCGTTGTAAGCAAGCATCTGAGTTGAAAGAATAACCACCCGTGAAACTATTGAAAGAGATCTTAGATACACAGTGATGCATTACCAGAGCTAGCAGCCCTGAGGCATTGATGAGATCCGATGAATTAACTTCAGTTCCGCAGCATCCACTGAACATCAAGAACACATGTTCCCACACACTGCACTTCTCAAAGAATCACGACTTTGTTTTAGTGCAAAGGGTGAGAGGAATGTGATTCTCTGTGTATCGTTCAGCCATTGGTGGAGCGCATCTCCAAAATACAAGAACAAGCACAAACAGCAGAGCTCATGACTGTGGTGAGAGGTCAGGAGTTGTGTAAGACCGTAAAGCTTAATTTCCTGTCCTATGGAGTGAGAACGTGTTTACTGTGGATCAAGAGCTCAACTGGAGACCTACACCCTTCAGTTCACTTCTAAATCTGCTTTAAATGAACCTGAAGCTCCAGTGCATGATTCCATTTGGAACTGAATAACTTCTGGAGGGTGTTTTATTTGTTTCATTGTTTTACCGCAATTAAATTGGATATGACTCAATGTTCACTTTTGAGTTTATGACAATAATTTTGTGGGTGTTTCTGTTCATATGCCTAGTGGATCCTTTCCAGAGCTCATACAGAGTTCATTGTAAAACGGAAAATTGGTCTTAAAGGTTGAAGAGGAAATTTAATCGTCTGATTCTGAGCTATAAAAATGCTAACAGACGTCTCTATCTTTCTCTCTCTCTTCCTTCATCCATCCACTTACTGTAAAACAAGGCCTCTTTTTGTCCTTGACTTCATCAGACTCACATGTTTCAAAGAGGAGGGGAAGAGATAGGTGGGACAGATGAGAGAGAGAGAGAAAGACGAGTGATAGAAAGACAAAGTCACAGAATCAGAGAGCTCTCCTGTCATTTCATAGAAGTGTGACATTTCATTGGCTTTTAAAATTAATCCATTTGAGAAAAGAAACTCTACCAGAAAGGATCTAAACCAGAGAGGATCTGAAACAACTGTACAGGATTTGGACCTGGAAGACCATCAGATCATGGAGAATGGCAAAATAGAGGGTAAACCATCTTCTTAGATCTTCTGTAATGCTTTTTTGTTTATATTAATTGGTCGTTAACAGTGAAGTCTACTTCAAATGGAGATTTCAAATGGATTTTGGCTCTTTTAGGTACATGTTTCTGTCAACTTTTGTGTAATAAAGTCTGTGATTCTGCATGTAATGATGTTTTTATGTGTTTTTACAGGTACAGGTAATGACATAGAAACCATAGACCTTCAGGTAATCTAAATTGCCTTCACTTCCAGTTTGTGATAGCTTTTTCATTTTGTATGCTGTGGTGTGTGTGTACGTTTGCAGAAAAGGTTTTCTGTTTTAAGTGCACTGTTTCATTAATCTCCAATTCTAATCACACACACACTGCTTTTAAGAAAATATAAGTCAATGACACAATGAATTGGTAAATAGGAAGAGTGTGACCGAACTCAGGCCATATTTAGCTTGACCCTCCCTAATGCTATTGAGACTGATCTGAAGCTACTCTCCCCCTGTTTAACCTTCATCTCTCTGTCTGAGCTTGTCTCTTATTGAGTATCGGTGACCTCTGACTTGTTGCTTTAGTTGCAGGCGATGTGGGTGGAGCTAAAATCAGGAGTTGGAAGAGTGGTGGAAGATTTTGCTACCCTACGGCAAACCTACACCCGAATGGAGGAGAAAGTCTCTACCTGTCAGCAAGAAACTAATGAAAAGATCCTGTCTCTCAGAAACACACTTAACACTTTGCAGGTTCTGACAGTTATATTATCTGATATAAAATGAGTGGATAAGAAATATAATTTAAATAATCAACACAATAATTTAATATTTGTGTTTTTTTAATAATTGTATTTTTCACGTATTACTGTTGAATGTTGCGTATATTTTGATGACAGTGTGTATTTTCCTTTTTTTATTGTGTATGCATTTGCAGGAAGACATAAGCACAGCTCTAACACAGCTTTCTGAGGTTAGGAGCAACCAAAAAGACCTGCAGAGGGACCTGGACCTCATGCAGAGCACCCAACACAGGTGATACACTGACTACTACATTTTTTTTATTTATTTACTTTTTTTTTTAATTTATGTTATAGTGTATTGAACACTGGATGCAATTTAACACACTTTGGTTTTAGCCTGCATGTAACCTCTTTTAAAAATGTTTAAACCTATTTGGTAGGAAAGGCTCAAGGGGGGAGGGATCAGTGGATGGCCACGCCTCTCTAAACAGCCAAACAGAACTCAGTCTCATTCAGCATTACATAAACAGCCTGTCGGCCAATCAGAGTGAGTATTGCAATTTAGATTTAGAAATTATATTGTTTTGTACTATAAACACAAGTGTGAAAATGATAGCGTGATGGTGTATAAGATGACGATAGGTTGTGTTTTTGTGCTTAGACTCTTATCCAGAGCATGACAGTCAAAAGAAGTCTCCAGTGTGGAGGGACAGAAAAAACAGCAGAGATTTAAAAGAACAAAACAGCTCAACTATAAGTGAGTGATATGCAGCAGAATAAAAGTGAAATTGCTTTTGTTTTTAATTTAATTTTTAAGTGAAAATAACTGGAAAAGAATGACCAGTTATAAAATCATGCTTTTTTTTCCAGCTCAGAGACATACTGCAGCACTGGAACTGTTAGAGTCTGAGAGAGCGTATGTGTCGTATCTCTCTCTCCTGCTAAAGGCCAACATCAGTTTTAACGGCTCGGAAAACATCAACCTCAAAGACAAACGGTAACTATATATCACACTTAATGTTAAAAACTGATCTGTAGTAGTGCAGATCATCACACAGGCAAAAGCATTAATTCAGTTCTCCCTGTCAGAAATTCATTGCTAAACAGAGACTGTGAGTTGTAGTAGTCTGCTGTGGAACAGACATAATTTTCCTCATCTCTTGTAATTATACATTATAAGGAAGAAAAGAATTTGAGGCCGTTTTTTTGTTGTTTTTTACTCTCAGGCCTTTCCCTCCCTCTCTGCGCTTCTTGATTCAGCAGCATCTGGAACTCCTTCACCTTCTCCAGGAAAGAGTTCTGAAGAGCCACTGGCAGGGAATCATGGGAGATGTATTTCTAAGGCTCACTAGCAAAGAAGTAAACTATTATAGAGTGAAAATGAGCTAAATTTACCATCCTACCATGCCCTAGTGCACCATGTAATCGCAATGTGTTTTGCAGAGTGATTTTCTGGATCATTATGTATCGTACCTACGGGACCTGCCAGAATGTTTGACAGTTGTTAGTCTGTTCTCCTCTTCAAAATCAGCCAGCTTACTGGAGGTATACGTACACACATTTATATTCAATAAATCCAAGTGAATCCACATAACAGCTTTCTGATTTGTTGTGTGTTTGAATCCAGAGTGACATTGCAGGGGATGAGACACGTCCATCTCTACATTCACTGCTTCTACAACCCGTCCAACGTATCCCAGAATACCATACACTCCTCCAGGTGGTCAAACACATCTTTATATGTCATACTAACAGCATTTTAGGCATGTTTAATAGTTATGTTTGATACTTGTGATGGTATCATCCTGGTCAAGCATTTTTACATAAAAGAAAATGCATTATGTATGTATTTATTTGTAAGTTGCTGTGTTTTACAGAGCCTTCTGCAGCAGACAGAGTCAGAGCATCCAGACTATTACCTGTTACTGGTGTCTGTGCAACAACTCAGATCTTTCATGACCCAGTATAGCCATCTGCTACAGCACAACCAAGAGCTCCTCACACATAGCCATGCCCTGCGAGAACACACACATAACCTGTGCACACACCAGCAGGAGAGGCCCTCACAAAAAGAGCTAAGCAGGTAAATTCAAATGAACAAATGTGTGTGTGTTCTTGTGTTGTAAGATTTACTGGCTCTTGTTTTTAATGTCAGGTCTACAGTGAGGCAGCTGTATAAAGTCAACTATGAAAAAAATTACAGCAACAACAGCACACAAAAGTGAGTAGACAGCTGCACCTACCAAATATATCACAAAATGATCTCTCTGTGAATTTATGGATGTTTCTACTCCAGGCACTGTTATGCAATTTTAACCCTGCCTTTATTTAGCCATTTATGGATTTTATTTTTTACCCTTTCCCCAGTCATCTATCATAAAGATATGATTTGTATATTTTATAAAATTGTTATATTTATCGCATGTTTCCATATTTGTGGTGTTACTTTTAACACACCAACAAATTTCCTAATAAATAGTCTACTAAAGAGTGTGTTTGAGATTAAATTTGAGATACACACCACTATGCAAAAGTAAAATAAAAATGCATTTATTCAGCAAGAATGCAAAATATTTTATGTTATAAGAGTTTTAAATTTCTTTTAATCAAAGAAATGTATTATAGAGTTTCCAGAAAAATATTAAACAGTTTTCAATAGTAGTTTCTTCAGCATCAAATCCACATATTAGCATGATTTCTGAAGGATCATGTGACACTGGAGTAATGGCTGGTGATAATTCGATTTTGCCATCAAAGGAATAAATGACATTTTAAAATATATTTAAAATTGACAGTTATTCTAAATTAATTAAATAATACAGCCTGGGTAACCATAATAGACATTGATAACACTAAAAAGTGCCCAGAATTGAAGAAATACCTTGCATTTTCTGTATTTTTTATTTCAAGTGATGCCACTCGTAGCAAACGCTACCCTGATTATGAAGCAGCACCCTATCACTACGACCCAGAAATCCCATCCCCTGTCTCCTTCCTGTCTGACTCTGACTCTCGTCACAAAGCCATCTCAGTTCCTCTGCGCAGCATTCCAGAGACGGAGGGAATGGGATCTGTCCTCTCTGATGCTCTGGGTGCACTCTTTCCCTACGGAGCCGGAGGTTCTCGCTGCTCAAGCCCATCTCATTCTTCTGACTCCAGCATTGATATTGCCTTTGTGCATTGTAGTCCTTCTCATAGTCCACCTCGACAGTCCCACAGTAGGGGGCGAAGCACTGGGGGTGTGGTCTATAGGTCCAACAGAGCCTGTGTGTCACCTGACTCAGCAGATATTGTGAGACCACGCGCTCTACAGGCAGTGCAGAGAAAAAGCAAATCACTGAACGGCTTGCAGATGGACAATATTGATAGCCACGCCCACCAGTCAAAAACTCCCGCCCATCCGAGGCTGGAGCGCCAGTCGAGTGGCAAATCAAGACTGAGACCTAGCAGTCCAAAGCACAGATATGAGACACACACTGACACAGAGGAACCGCCACGACTAATGCATCAAAAGGTATACACCTATGAACATTTACGCACACACACACACACACATATATATATATATATATATATACTTCGGCAACCACACACAAAACCTTAGAATTATCCCTAATTCTAAAAATTAAAAGCTACAATTTTAGTATCAGGTTCAGGTCTCTAAAGCTCATTATGATTATTCCCCAGGATCCTAGAAGCCTGGTGTGGGAGGATCTTAAATTGAGGGGTGTGTCTGATGATTATGACCACTCCCCCTTGAGTGAACGCAGTAGGAAAGAAGGAAAAGGATTTAGGAGCTCCTTCAAAAAGCTCTTTAAGAAGAAGTGAGTTAATAAGAGGAGACACATGGCTACATACAAAATGTCCACACATTTAAAGCCGTGAGTCTTTGTGTGTTTCAGGTCTAGTGGTGACGGAAAGGAGAAGACAGCAGTGAAAGCTGAGTGTCAAAGCAGCGCAGAACAGGAGTCCATCAAAGCCCCTCACGTTGACAGAGGAACTGCTGTTTAAAGTAATTCTGCTTGGTTCTTAGTGTTTGCTCTCAAAAAATCTAAAATGTCGAGGGTTTCATGCTTTTGAAAATTTGGCATGATTAATTATTTAGTAATATAGTTTTGGGCAGAATCTTGAGAACCTTTGGTTCATGCATTGTTTATGCAAATGTATATTTACACATATAAAGAAACAGGTACACTTATCCATCTTTTATTCAGTTTATGGTGGATATGCAAAACTATATCTCATCAAGTGTATATTGGAAATGACTCATAAATAAATACATGCTGTATACTTAAATTTTTTTTTAAATGTAAATATATTTGAATGCAAATGTAAATGGTAACGATTAAAATAATAAAGCAAATCTTACACTACGGTAACATTTATTTTTGTGTTTAAATGTGCGTATGTGTGTGTATGACAAAAATAACAACACCATTCAGAAGTATTAGATATTTTTTCACCTTGGTTTAATGTGTTAAATCTCATAAAAGAGTTTCACATTTGAAACAAAATATTGGCTTTATACAGTCTGTAAAACTCAAATTATTTTACACTATATACAAGACATGTGCATCACATCACACAAGGAAATGCTGCTGTAGTGAACACGGAGTAGTTTGACACGCTCTGTACTCAAAGCATTCAATAACACAATTATGACTCTTTCAAACATATAAAGTAAATGTTACTGGAGATTAGGCTCAGACACGGTTTTATTTGGGTCTTGACAAAATCATAGATCATGTGACAAGCCCAGGGTTTAAAAATGCAGCTAGGGAGATACTTTATTTGCAATAGGGTTTTAATGGCGTATGATCTTTAAATGCACGTTAAGAGGTAGACACGACATGCTAAATTTGCGCATTCAGCTAAACGAAACATGATTTTGCTATTTTGACACAAAAAGAACAGTTAGTATTCAGATATGTGATTCGAACTGATGAAAATGCTAGAAAGCTTCACAGACAGCTACATTCTAGAGAGAGCTTTTTCAGACTTCCCATTTCTTATTTACACTTACTGCATTCTTAAGACGTTATGTTGTCTCTATTCGTTTTTCAGTGAGCCTGATAAATAGGATTTCTTTATCTGTTATACTTTAATTATTGACATTACAGCCTGTAAGTGCACACTCATCCATTAACACACACACACACACAGCACGCAGAGAAAAGCAGACGTGAACGAACGTATTGTGCAAACCTTCAATAACAGTGCTTGGTAATGAACTAAAACATGACACTTGGCCTTTCTGCATAAATAATGAAATAGAAAAACTTTAAAAAATCATTAATTTTCCATTAGGTGGCTCAAGATGGTGTTACAGTATCGGGAAGCAGTCTTATTGTGGTATTTTCATGATGATGTAGGTATGATGGTAATGTACCTTGAGTACCAATAGATACCATGGTATGTGACTAAGGTAATCATTCAGAAACATATAAATAATAGAAATGAGGAGTTAAGGATATCACTATAATATGAATAAATTAGCATCATTCATGAACGATTATACTTTGCTAAAAATATTTATATTGCCTGTTATTAATTTCAACATTCAATGCTTAATCCGCTGGATGTGGTAACTAAAAATCCTTCAGGAATTTACCTCAGTTTCAGTAACATTGAACGGCAGAATAATTACGTGAAACATGGCGCCCCCTAGTGTATATTTATACAATCCAATAAAATAATCTCATGTATTTAACAACTAATAAGCAAAAATATTTAGCTTTAGTGGAGATTTTTTTTTTCCGTTCACAGAGAACATGTTTTTGTATTTCCCTGCATGTAAACATAAACTGACTTGACCTTTCCTCTTGCACCTCGTGTAGTGTCTTAGATATTACATGCGGTTCTAAAAGTATGTTTCTCAAGTTAAAAGTAGGTTGATTTAAAAAAACTAAGAAAAAAAAGTGTCTCTAGAATGACCTTTTTTTCATTCCACTGCCCTAGGTCTCATATTTTTTTCTGTGTTAATGTCCTATAAGATCATTAACATTCATAATTTACAAAACAACAGAAACACCTGCACTAAGGTACCACTGTCTGTTTTTGTGAAGGAAATATGGATCAAATGAGACTTACAGAAGCCTTAAAGTGCAGTTACATGAACAGTTCTCATCAGGGTGAAAGAGTTTCCCACAGATGTCACATCGGCTTAAAATTCATCACATTAATTTGCTGCCCTGACCAACAGAAAATTGCTTGGTTTGAAAGCATTTTTTTTTTTTACCTGCAAAATTTCATAGAAATTTTAGTAATAAGACTGCACCCTTATGATAAAAGCGGACACCAAAAGAGGGAAATGTTAGTTAGACTAAGAGCGTGTTTTTGCCTTCCATTCTGCTAATTGTTTTTCTATGTAAACACATTCTTGTGTTCTTCTATTTTTAAATGCGAGAATGCGTTCCCTGTGAACTGTTATTAACATGACAGAGAGGAGCTGTTCACAGAGCAGTACTGAGAGCTACAAAGCTAACAAGATGGTAAAACACCTGCATATCATGCCAGATATAAAAAGCCATGATATTTGTGTCCTCTTTTAAACAACATTGGTACTAGACTGTTGTGTTTTCACATTAGTTATCTTAGTCACACAGTACTGATGGTTGTGTATTAAGGTCTCTGACACCGAAATGCATCTATAGTAAGTTCACGCAGTTTGGCAGTACAAAATAAAATATGTTAAACCTGTACTATACCAAAAGATATAACATATTAACCGGAAATTAATTGAAATGACTCAATTTGCCGTTACATGCTATGCGAACCTATCACGCATATTAAACGGTTTACCTACATCTGCTTGTATTGAGATATCACATTTGTATCGCTACGAGGTACCAGGGGCTGGTATTATACCAAACCAAAAATTTTGGTATTAAAATCTGTAGTGTTTAATTAGTGTTTCTTTGAGTGTTTGTTTTCCTGTAGTATTTTGTTCAGTAGCTTCATAAATGAAAATGAGGTGTATAAGTCTCAGGAACATGTACTTTGTAGCGTGCGTTATGTAGCGTGTGTTAAGGCAGTCTGTTGTCAGTAGCTGTTCTCGTGGCCGGCGAGGATGTACAGATTACTCTGAGCTGTAGGGTCTTCCGTCGGTTTGCTTTCCAACACCACCACTCTGAGAGAGAGAGAAAAAGGTTTGTAAAAACTCTGTGGACCTCCATGGAAGTACAATGTGTGTTCTGGTGAGCTCTCACCTGTCTGCACCCAGCAGCCTGTAGATTCGCGAGTTATCAGAGATCTCCTGAGTAATCTAAAGCAGAGAACATCAGTTATCATTAATTGTTGTTTTGCACACAAAATTGGGCTAATGTGACCACACTTTAAAGATATGTTACAGGCTATGAATGTATATTCTAGATCAGTGGAAGCATTAAACCATCAAAATTCACTTTTGTATGATAAGCTGTTTTGATCACCTAAAGCAAAACTAGTTGAATTCAGAAAACCAAAAGGCACACCACGCACCTCACTGTTTTTAAAGCTTCTTCCCTGCATTCCATGCTTCCAGAACGCCAAAACACTGTCTTGCAGACACACTGGAAAAAAAAGACAAATGCATTGTTATTAATCAAAGCGCACAATGATACCTCCACCTGAGTGCTATATTCATTTAGTTCTTACCTATTGCCTCAATCTGGAAGTTAAAAGTGAGTTCGGTTGACAGCTTTCTGTTGGATTTTAACCTGCCCTGTAAATTCACTAACTTTATACAACCTGCAAAATACAGAAAGAAATTATGAGTAATGGCTTCCTAGAGCTGGAACTGCTGGATAAAGAAAATACAAGAGCTTGTGCAGATGCTTGTTTGAACATGAGTGTGTGCTGCATGTACTGACAGACACCAACAGAAAAAGGTCCTGTGTGAATTCAGAAACCATTATAGCTCTATCAGGTGAAAGGTAAAAGTACATGAGGTTTATCATACTGTAGCAAGCTATAACTGTGACAAAAATCACTGTAATGAACAACTTTGAGTTTTATTGGTTATATAAAATGCCAACAAGAATATGAAATAATGTTCATTATTATTATTATTACATGCATTAGTATTCTATGCATTATTTATTTTTATTCTTATTAACAATGACAATGTAAATTATATAACTTTTTCTAATACATCTACAACGTATTAGAAAAATGTATGATATTATTATGATTACCAGTTATTGAAATAATTAATCCAAAAAATATAGCTAAATATGAACGAATCCAAATAATGCAGCTAATATTAATACTGTTAAACAATTAATCACATCCAAAATAAGTTTTTTTTCTATGTTTTTTTTATTTAAGTTAGTGCCATCAAACTATTAATCACAATTAATTGCATTCAAATTAAAATGTGTTTGTTTACATAATATATGTGTGTACTGTGTATATTTATTATATATATATATATATATATATATATATATATATAAATATAAACATGTATATATTTACAAAATATAAAAATCTATATACATGTAAATATTTTCTAAATATATACTGTGTATGTGTGTGCGTGTGTGTATACATAATAAATATTCACAGTATATACACATTATTAACAAAAACTTTTTTTGGATGCAATTAATCATTTGAGAACATATACACATAAAACTAAATGTAATATTATTAATATTTAAATTGTTCTAATATTTAATATTAGCAGATTATTATATTAAATGTAAACATAATCATATTATTCTATCATTTATTAAAAATAAATGACTTACGATCTAGACACACTAGGACGGTATCTCTCTCCAGCTGAGTCACATGAATGACACATGTCTGAGGGGTTTCTGGAAACACACAACACAACAAAAGTTCATACAAGTTCAAAGAGCAACACTCTTTTTGGCAGAACTGTGATACAGTAAAACTCTGATACTGACCAGGCTCTGTGAATGCCGGGTTGGCGGCATTGGGATCAACAGTGCCAAACGTGACCACCTGATCAGGATGGCTTCCTTTACTGACGGCCGCACAAACCAGTGGATAATGCTGCTCAGGTACCACCAACATCTCAAAGATTTCTAATGGACACGGCAGGGTGAGGTCTATGCTCTGGACAGACACAAATACAAAGGATTACACTCTTGTACATGGATACACTTTGTGTTTCTCAATGTGATTTCTAATTCTCTCACTTACCTTTATCAGCATGAAGCGCTGCATGGCTTCCACCCATTCAAATAACATTACGCTGGACTGGAAAGCTCCACATAAGTACTTATGACCGGTGTATGGGTTTCGCACTAAAAATATACACACGAAAGCATGTTTCATTTTTGAATGGGTTTATAATAAAAATAATGTATTATTTTATGTGCAGTGTTCTGATCTCACAGTTTGGTAGACATTTCAACACAAACAAATATTAAAAGCATTTGAGTGTATTTGTACTGACCTACACAACATTTCTGACAACCCCTTGTATCTGGTATTTTATTGGACACAGTAAACTTCCTGAAAGAAAGGCATTAACATGATAGCACTAAAAATAAATTACATATATATATATATATATATATATATATATATATGTATTTATTTTTTAATTAATAATAAAACAAAATTACAAATTACAATGGACTAAACAGAGAGTTTAGTAACAAAAAATAAGAAGATTTGTCTGAATCATACCGTGGGATGATTTTGTCTGGGAGTTTGTGCGTTGGAATGGCAACAGGTAACTTCTGCATTTGTCGAGCTTGCTCAAAAAGCATCGTCAGGTTGTAAGAGTACAGCTGAGATGCTTTACCTGTGGAAAACACACATATATGTGCATAATTGCATTATGGTAAAGCTAAAACATTCAAATGCATGGTAATTGTTTTCTTTAGAGGTTTTATCTCACCTGATATTGAAAGCAGCCAGTTGTTCATGACATACACCCACGTGCACCTCCTTGAAACTAGCTGTATGTGATTCAATGAAATAAAAGATTAATCAAATTTAAATGATGGTTGATTTAATTAATTTCCTTTCAGAGGAAATACATAATTATTGATTACATACATAAAATCAATGTAATATTTTTATTGTCATATTTTTCACATTTCAAATTTGTACATTTGTTTAGCATTTCGAAATAGATTTCAAATGATAAAAATATGATCATATATTGATCAAGGCCCTGACCTGTTCCATTGTGCTCTCATGGATTTCATTCAGATTGAGGGTGTAAATTCCTTCCTCTGCACCAAAAATCAAATACTGATCTGAAAAAGAGTCGTAAGAGAAGTTCATAAAGCTTATGTCATTTAGGAAAATGTGATTTGAGAATGCATGAGCTCTTCTTAAACTGTTTGTTACCCCTGGTGTTTGGGTTTATCCAGGAACATGCACAGTGAATCTTTAGAGGACAGCCGTTAAACACTTTAGAGAAACAAGCTCCCATCTGCAAAGCAGAAACAAAGATCAACATTGTGGCAGAAGAGCTGAGTTTAAACAGTCCAAATTTAGTTGTTATGACATTCGTGTTAATCCAGGTGTGCTGATACATCTTTCAATGTTTGTGTGTATGAAAGAGAAAAAGAAAGAAAAGCAGTTCAAGTCTGAGGGATAAAGAGAAAACTCACATGTACTTTAGGGGTTGGTGGGAGACCATTACTGAATGGAAGCTACAAAAAGACAAACAGATCAACTCAGCTATTTTTGTTTTCCCATTTAATCTGTGAATATTAATCACAGAGCAGTAATTGTCAGTAAAAGTTCAAATATTTCACATCTACTGCATCTCCTCTTGTTTAATGATTGAATTTTAGGTCTTAGAACAACCCAAATTATGACAATAACATAATGAAGGAGGCATAGATATTTTTTGCTGGACATCTAAACCATTTCATGACTTTCTATGTAATAAGAAAATAATAACAAGTAGCGTTTTTTTTTACACATGTTTTTTATATATATATATATAAGGTATTAACCATACCTTTAGATTAGGTGAAGGAAGGGAGGCCAGTTTCTCTTTCTCTCCATTCTCCTGGACAGAAACTCCATTACCTGCACATAAACACTCACGTTATATCATCTGCTCATTGAAAACTGAAACCACAAAGACACACCTATGTAAATTAGGTTTTTTATAGATGCCCCTATTTTGTAAGAAAAAAAACATGCTATTTGTCTAAGTATGTTTACACTATTTCACCTGCAGAAAACAAGGAGTACATCAAATTACATTGAATTTTTATGAATGCAGCTGTTATTGGGGCAATTAAGCCAATCAGGTGTCTAAAAGTTGCAAGACTTCTAATTCATTTACTAAAAAAGCATTATGCTCTTGTTTATAATAATAAATAAATTATAAATAATAATAATAAACACTATTTTGTTATACTACCCCACTCAGAACTCAGCTACAGCTATCTGTGCTGGGTGACTGAACTAATGCCAATAGTATTCAAAAGCACAAGGAATAGAGGAAGACTGGCGGGGCTGTCTACCAATCACAGTAGAGCACGCTCAAGTGAGCGGTGCTTAGCTTACTTTGCTCTTCCTGTTGTTCAGCATGAAGCCAATCCCAGAACCTATAAATCCCATCATCACCTGTTGGTTCTGTCTGCTCATGCTCAGAAGGTTTGTTACCTAGACTACTACGCCTGTGAGGAGGCAGGCGAGGAGGTGGGGGTCTGGGGGGCACACAGGAAGCAGGCCGAACAGGAGGAGTGGAGCTTGCAGAAGCTGGGGAACGTTTAATGGTCCCTTCTCTGGCATTGTCCTCTGAGGCGGTACTATTTTGACCGGGAGATAGAAGCTTCGGCTAGGAAGTGATCAAGGGAAAAAGAGAGATGTGAGTTACACATTATGTCACAAGGCATGTTTTGCATAGGAAAAGTGTGTAAGTTTTACCTTGGGTGGCAGAGGAGGCGGCACTTTAGGCCTCATGGTTGAAGTGGAGTTACTGCTGTTGACGCAGACACACAGAATCATTGTAATGATTTATATTACTGCCAATCATGATGTGGTAACACAAAACCAGGATGCAAGGACCAACAGCACAGTTTCTTTGAAAGGTGGAAACATACAGGGATACAATCAGATGAAGAAAGAGACCTCTTATGCAATGTCAAAAACAGTAAAGAAAGTAAGCAAGAATGGTCATGTGGACACAAGACACACAAACCGAGGGCTAAATATTCTCACATACACATAATCAATCCAATCCAGTGCAGAGCAGAGCTTGGGAATATTTTGAACTTCTTAAACTTAGAGTTTGAATTTCCAGGTATCTCTAAGTAGAAAAAACACATTTTGCAATTGTCCTCAGTTAGGACTTCAAAGCTTCAAACTGATTGGAAATGCCAGTTATTAAACAAACCATTATAAACTGTTGTAGTCAGATCAAATTACTAAATATGGTACTTGTCCCTCCAAATATTGTTGCTAACGCTATGTGGTTTCTAGGGTGTTCTAAGTGGTTGCGTACTGTTCCAAATCAAAAAAGCCCTGCCATTAGCCTCTATGATACTCTGCTTTCTAGATATAGGTTCCTTCTTTAAAGTTGTGAAAATCTATGAGAAAATCTATAGGAATATTGTCTGGTAGATTTGACATAAAAACCAGTAGCGTATGCAATTGTTTTAAAGTTGACATGAAATGGAAATTTTTATCATCTTTTCTCCCCTATAGTGATGTATATCCGAGTTAAACAGCTTATCAAACTAGCAAACATGTACTTGATTTTGTCCATCAGGAACTGATTGGATCATTGTCAAGTTGCTGTAGACGAGGCTTTATTCCCTAACCTTCATGCCAAAGCAAAATTAGATTACAAGGGCACATGAATTCAAAAATAATGATGTGCATTTCAATAACAATCATGCATTTATGCATCGGCACAACAAAACCAGACACGCTACAAAACAAACCGAGCACATCGTTCTCACATCCGCTTGACAATAACAGACAGGGAGTCACGGATGATTACAGGTGTTTTTGAATGATACACATCTCACATTACATCTTCCTCTCACTTACTGCAAATCATCACCTTCATCCTCCTCCTCATCCTCTAAATGTGTCACATGACCCCTGAGAGAAATGAAGAGGGTGAGGCTAAGAAGGTACAGTACAGCGGCTAGAGAAGAATCCAGAGAACACACACGCACACACACTAACTCAGTGGCAAGAGCTTATCAGTGCCAAACAGAGTAGATGAGCAGAAGTGTAGAGCGCAGAAGTGATTAGATTGCATAGAGGTTGGTCTGACCAATCAAAAGAGACAGTAGGAGGGGCTGTACCTTTGATTGAGCTCCTCAGCAACAGATTTTAATAGACTCCTACAAAAATAACAAATAAAAGACAGAACAGAACTTGACAGATATTTGTTGTGACACTAAAATATTCATACAACAACCAAACTGTTGAATTAATGAAAGTGACTATTTTTAGATCTTCATTTCCTTTTACTTTATATATATACAGTATAATTAGGTTTTTAGATTAATTATTAGATTATTCATTCAAAATAAAAAAAAATGTGTGTATACTGTGTGTTTACACAGTACACTGTTCATCTATCAATTAACTAGTTGTTTTTAAGAGGTCAAGACTTTACCTTATTCATTCATTTATTCCTTATTTTGATAAGGACACACTCACTTGTTATTTCCTAGAATGCTTTGGGGCTCTAATGGTAGATCCTACATGAATTAAAAAAGGCAGTCAGACAAATCATCCAAACAAACACACTAAATACCAATAAATAAATGGCATATTGTCACAAACCAATTCATGATGCGGTTCGGTTTCTTTTCTCAGGGGCGGGTCAAACTTCACCTTATCAACTTGGAGAGGGACACACACACAGATTTCAGATTTCTCTCTTTGCTTTTAAGTAGACTGAGAATTCTTGTGCTTATTTCGGTTCAGTGAGTCAAAGGCTAATTCAGACATGACTTACAGTTAATCTCAGACAGAGTCTTTCCATCTCGTGTGCTCCTGCTAGTTGAGCGGATTCGATGCGGAACAGACACGGGAGACTGCAGACACAGAGACCACAAGTAAAGTTTTTTAACTTTAAAAGGCTTAGTTACATACAGTACATACATTTTCTGAATATCTCTTACAAGTCCCTAATCTTTCCTCAAGACAACACTGCAAGTCACACATAACACCGTTATGTGTTAAAATCAATAAACTTTCATGCAGTCACATACACACACAGTTGCATATGCACACTGCAGCATGGGTAACCGGACACACTTGTACCTGGCAGCTGGCAGAGCCAACTGTCTGCCCTCTCTTAGGATCTACATCTAAAGAAACAACCAATTAGAGATCAGTGCTTCAGTGTAAAGCCCTAACGTGGTTTCCCACAGGTTAAAAGGTAAAGAAAGAATCAGATATATGATATCACCTCTGGGTCAATGTCATCCTCCTCTGCATCGCTGTGTGTGCTGTGGTCAGGGTTGCTGGCTTTGTCCAGTAGCTCAATGGCAAGAGTCCGGCTAAGTGGTTGGGTAACGAATGGGTGCTGCAAAAAGAGAAGTCATACAATGAAAAATAACTGGAGCCAATCATAAATGTTCAATAAAGAAAGGGGGGATCTTACCTGCAGTAATCTGTCAGCCGTTGGTCTCCTTTTGGGATTTTTGGTCAAAGCCATTTTCACAAAGTGATGGAAATTATTCGTCCTTCATGAGCCAAAATAAGACAGTTGAGTGTGTTTTTCAATTGTAAAGTGATATTCTAAAAAATATTCTTTACCACAAAAAAAGTTATACTTAAAAATAAAAAGTTAATATAAAAACTAAATTTGAAGTTATGATTACAGCTTTACAACTGAAATTATGAGGTTTTGAAATGTGAAGTTAGAAATGCTGTCAATTATGCAAAACAAGTAAGTAAGTAAGTAAGTAATCTTTATTTATATAGCACATTTCACAGGCAAAAGCCACAAGGTGCTTCACAACATAGTAAAATAAAATAACAGACATAAAATAAAGAGTGATACATAAAATAAAATAAAATAAAATAAAATAAAAGGCCAAGACCACACAGTAATCATAACTGCCCATAAATAACTACTTGAATGCCTCAACAAATAAGTCTTTAGCTCATTCTTGAAGATATCAACAGACTCCATTGAGCGCAGAGAAGCGGGAAGATTATTCCAAAGCCTAGGAGCTACTGCCTGGAAGGATCGGTCACCTCTAGTGCAAAAATAAGTGCGAGGAACTTTCAACAAATTTTGATCCACACACCTCAAAGCACGCACAGGGGTGTAGGGGTGGATCAAATCCCTAATATTAACACACCTGGACGCTGGAGGTGATTAACACACCTGGACGCTGGAGAGGACGCTGGCGTTGTTTGTTCGCCGCTTCTCTGGTCCTCTGTCTCTCTGGATTCTGGTTTCTGGATCCTGTGTTATATTGACTATACCAGTAGGAAAGTTAAGCTGTAAACTTAGCTCCACCTGGAAAGGGGCTCCGACAGTCATCCTTGTTCCACCGGCAAAATAGCTGTCTGGCTAGCGTTCCTCCTCGGCCAGTATGGCGATCAGCTATTCCAGTGCTCAACTCCGCCGTCTTAATCTCACAACCTGGTCTGGAATTAACATTCCCATTATTAAAGAACTTGGACTCCTTCGTCGTCCTCGTTACATTCATAGAGGCTCTGGGCGACAGTTCATTTTCTACAACCAACTAAGCTGCTCTGCTACTAACATTCCATCTCTCTGGTCATCTGCTGCACGTCTGACACGTCATCAGAATGCCGTTGCTCCAGCTATCATCAACACTTGAAGTATCGCGAGATCTCTGCGCTCCAGTACGGGAGTCTTCGAGAGAAAAATCGCGAGATCCCAGCACCCACGGCCGGATATATATCACGGAGTGGATTCTAGGCGGCGTGGAGTGGATTTCAGCGTTTTGCGACCTGTACAGAGGTCTACTCCACAGTCACTGGTCAAATTTGAATTGTTCAATACACAATCCATTGGTAATAAATCTGCATTAATCGAGGAACACATAAGGGAGAAAGAACTTGACTTTATGTGTCTGACAGAAACCTGGCACCAATCAGGGGTCTACTCTGCTCTAAATGAAGCCTGCCCCCCCGGCTACAGTTACTTGGAGGCAGCTCGCAGCACTGGGCGTGGGGGTGGCTTAGCTATTATTCATCGTCAGGACTTGGGGTTTTCCCCTGTCTTGCTACCTGCTACAACATCCTGTGAGTGTCTAGCAGTTAAAGGCAAGCCTACTTTTCCCATGACTATTCTCCTTATCTATCGACCCCCAAAACCCAACTCTGCTTTTATTCCGGAGATCTCTGACCTCCTCACAACACTTTGCACCACTTCTGCTAATATCATAATCCTAGGAGATATAAATATCCATGTTGATGCTCCTACATCTTATCTCGTTGCTGATTTCCTTCAGCTGCTAGATTGCCTTAACTTAAAACAACATGTTGATGTCCCTACACATTATAGGGGTCACACACTTGACCTGGTCATTTCAAATTTTGTTCCCATTAATAACCTGCAAGTATATGATCTCGGGGTTTCAGACCACAAGATTGTGTCGATGGAACTGCCTTGTCTCTCCCGCTGCACAAAACCAAAGCGACAGATTCAGAAATCTGAAAATCATCAATGTGGAAGCCCTGGCCCTGGACCTTCAACTTCTTTCTTCTGACCTTACAAACTCTCTCTCTGTTACTAACCTTGTAGATTACTACAATCAGTCCCTGAGCAGCCTTCTGGACTTCCACGCCCCCTTAACATCTAGGATCGTCTCATTCACACGCTCAGCACCTTGGTACACCTGTGAGCTGCGAAAAATGAAGGTAGCTGGGCGTGTCCTTGAGCGGCGGTTGATGGCCTCTGGGCTGACCATTTACAAACAGGCGTACAGGGAACACAAGCGGGCGTATGGAGAAGCTCTGAGGGTGGCACGGTCTAGGTATTATTCTACCATTATAAACAATAGCCCCAGGAACTCCAAAAAGCTGTTTTCAACCATAAATCACCTCCTCAATTCCCCTTCATCCTCTTACTCTGACGTCACCGAGGAGAGATGTAACATGCATATCAACTTTTTTAAAGAAAAAATTGATAACATCCGCTCACGCCTCTCCACTACAGTTATCCTGTCCCCTTCAACTGCTGACCTACCGTCAGAGACTGTCCATTCCCTCTCCTCTTTCTCTACTGTCACACAGAAAGAAGTGGAGGATGTCATCAGGAAAATGAAAACATCTACCAGTGCTCTTGACC
>JAUCMS010000031.1:7816269-7834772 GCA_032357445.1 Enteromius radiatus | reverse complement strand
GCTGCAGGGAGTTTTCGCTTAACCATTTCTGTATTTCCGCTAAACAACGGAGCAAAGAATCTAACTTATGCATCTCAGATGGTTTAAGAGCAAAGCACCAAATCAGAATATTTGAATAATTTCTGAAGGATAATTTGACACTAAAGAGTAATGTCTCCTGAAGCTTCAGCTATGCCATCAGAGGAATAAATTATATATTTAAATTTTTACATTTTCAATAACATTTTTACTGTAGGTTTAAAAAAATGCACCCTGTTAACTGTTATAAACTGTGCTTTAAAGTGTATACATTTACAAATACTTACCACTTTACTTTGTCTTTCAGCTTAGGTGGTTGGAAACTGCTCTTGGTCATTAGAAAGAGTGCTCTGAGAAACAGCAAAATGGACAAAAAAACGTTGAAAAGCAGGAGAAAGCTAGCGTGAACAAACCATTCATGATGGAGCATAGTGACAGTAGAAGGCACAGGACACACACCTCATGGGGTGCAAGTCGAACATTGGCGGCTCTAACTCTGCCAGCTCAATAGCTGTGATGCCCACGGCCCAAATATCACACAGCTGATTGTATCCACCTTTCCGTTCAACTGCTGCCACTTCAGGCGCCATCCTGCAGAGAAAGGACATAATGAGAAAGAAATTCATACAGACCACACTAGAAACAAACTGCTTCCACACAAGAGACAAAGGAGGACTGACATACCAGTATGGAGTTCCAATGAAGGACTTTCGTTTAGCTAAAGTGGCTGATATCTGAGCTGAAACGCCGAAATCAGCTGGAGAAAGACAGACAGCAGGTGTGAGATGGGAATTCTTATTAAACGCAAGCTTCTAATATGTTCACACAAAGTGTTTCTTACCTAGCTTAACGTAGCCATTGTCCGTCAACAGTATATTCGCACCCTATAAAGCAAGAGAAAAGCCACAGTGAGCAACAAAGATAACAATTTATAACGTCTCTAAAACAATCCTGGTCATTTGCAATGGTTCTTGAACCAGTTCATTAAAAACATTAAAAAAGTTGTCAAGAATAGCACTATGCATCTATGACAGATTTCAGAAAAACAGAAAAAATCTTTTGCATAATATCTATCAAGTGGGACATGAGTGTTAATTATGCCAACACTGTGTGGAATGGCAGATTTAATTGTGTTTTAATGTCCAGTCTGTACCTTTATATCTCTGTGGATCTTGCCTTTGTTATGGAGATAGTAAACACCCTAAAACGAAAACAAAAACCCATATTAAATCAATTTAAACTGTCACATACCAGTGTTTTAAAGTATTAGTAAATGTGTATGTATATACCTGCAGAGTCTCCCGACATACATAAGCAATTTGGGATTCTGACAGCGGCCCGGTAACTGTTAGAGATAGATATATATGTACAGTATATGACAGATACTGCTGAACAGCTCAGTGTGATAAATGCATTATAAATCCTGATTTGGTGACAATAGTTACCATGGTAAATATCCTGGAGTGAGCCTCCACCACAGTATTCCATGCTGATCCATAATTTATCTCTCCTGAAACAGGGATATTAAGACATCAATTATCAAGTCTTGTCAGACCAATTCTAGCCAGAACAGCTTAAAAGCGGTTGTTGTATAAATTGGGTGGTGGTGTGTACTTTAACAGGTAGTAAAAAATATCAACAAAGTTGAAAAGAGAGAAATCAAATATTCAAATAATATAGTTTGGGGAAAAAAAAAGTCTCTAATGGTCATCAAGGCTGCATTTATCCGATTGAAAATACATCAAAAAAGTAATTGTGTGAACTATTAATACAATTTAAAATAATTGTTTTCTAGTTTACCATTTTATATTTTAAAATGTAATTTATTTCTGTGCTGAATTTTCAGCAGCCATCACATCATCCTTCAGAAATTATTCTAATATTTGGTAAACTTTTTTTTTCAACATTATCAATGTTAAAACAGTTACTGCCTAATACTTCAGTGGAAATGCTATGACTCCAAACTATTGAATGGTGATGTGGTGAATTAATCAAAAAGATGTACTTCATTATAAAATGTATTAAATAAATTAAATGAACCCAGAGCGTGTGTGTGTGTTTGAATGCATGTGTGTACATGTACCTGAGGTAACTGCCAAAATATGCAACAATGTTTGAATGTTTACAATCTTTCATCATAATAATCTCCTGCTGCACCACGTCAAAGTCCTCTCCTGCAGAAATTAATTGACAAAAAAATGAAAGAAATATGTCAAGGGCAAACAGACCCAAATGTGGAAACTGTGATTCTGCAATAAAAAGTGTGTGAACACGTTGCCTGTATTTAAAATGCACGCACAGTCACACCATTACAATGCATGAACACACCACAGTTGTAATATTTAACTATTCAAGTATAGATTGACAGTGATAGGGCGATATCTGGAGGTGGTTAAGCAGCACAGTGCGTGCAGTAGCATTGGGATGGCTCACCTGGCTCTAGTTTGATGACTTTGATAGCAGCCAGTTCTCCAGTGTTGACATTACGAGCCTAGAAATGGAAAGCATAAGAGCTCTGAGTCTGTGAGCCCAAAAGTTTTGAAATAACATGATTGTACTTGTTATATAGCCTAGATCTGACTCACAATGAAAGATCTATCTACCATTGTTTGTACATACAGACAGTCTCACCCTTAATGAACACCACTAGTTGGTTAATATACTGCAAAAACAAAAAAAGCAATTTTGAAAGTTATTTAGACTTTTTTTTTCAAAGAATTAACCCACATATAACATACATACGATTGTTTAGGTACATTCAGCTGGTATTTGAATGAAGTATACTGGTGGACCAATGTGGGCTAATGCTTCAAATATCTGCAGATCAAGTGGCTGAGAAGCATGTAATGACAACAAATGAGACTGTCAGAAAATGATAAATAATAGCTCGGTATACATATACAGAAATAGCTCGGTATACATTGAAAGTAACACTTTAGTATAAGAGACCAATTCTTACTATTAACTATAGTTGCTTATTAGTATGCCCATTATTAACATAGCCTTTTTATTACTAACTATTAATAAGCAGCACATTAGGAGTTTATATATATATTATGCAGCACTACTCTGGTGCTTAAGAAAGAAATGTTTTTAAGCACAAATCAGCTATTAAAAATGTTTTTGAAGAATCATGTGGCCTAACAATGCATCTTTGCCATTGCAGGAATAAAATACATGTTTAAATATATTAAAGAAAACTGTTATTTTAAATTGTTAAAATATTTCACAACATTGAAGTTTTTAGTTGTGTTTTTACAAAACATTTTTAAAAATCTGACTTTAAACTTTTCAACAATAGTTTATTTTAGAGGATTTTCTAGAAACACACACACACACACACACACACACACCGTATTTTGCATGTTCTCTCTCAAGTTAAAGCACAAACACACTCACAAAGGCTTCATCTATAAGACTGAACTGAGAGACATCTGTCTGCTAAACAGAAGTGAGGATGATGTCATCAGAGACACAAAGAGAAAGAGAGAGATTTCCAACACTTCATCTCAGTTTTATATGGAATTTCACTCAGCATCCCAAGTAATACAGAACAGAAGCAGCTGGCGAAATGTGTATTGATGTTCACAGCAAAGTGATGACTGTCAAAAGTAGGACAAGGAGAACATCGAATAACTTTCTCACACACACACACACACACACACACAGTGCCTCTCTGATCGCAGTGAGGCATTTCACTGTCCTGTAATAAATAAGTCCAGGGCTGTTTCTACTTTATTGAAATAGTTAACTGATAAATATGTGAGCAATCAAAATTATATTGCAACAGTCAACCAGATTTTTATAACTGACTACTATAGAGGTAAAACTGGGCAAACGCTGCCAGGGAATTTGTGAAACCACATCATATTTTCACACCGCTGGGTAGAGCTGAGGCCCAGTTTCAGGTCTACTCTCAGTAGAGTTGGTAGAAAAATATTTTGCTTGTTGGTTTAGTTATTAAGGTCCTACATTTCAGACATGTCAAGATGAACCCATTACGTTTTCCACCTACATCAAGGCTCTGATTGAGTGAACATGTGTGTGAATTACATGGCATTCACCCAACACACACTCTCACCCACGCACACTGTAAAACCCCAGGAAGAGAGGAACAATTATGAACAAACAGGATGGACATAGTTGTGGGCAAACACACTCACACAGACACACTTGCAGCTTAAAGTTCAGCCACTTCCTGTCCCCAAAGGAGGTAGAACACATTTAATGTTTCTTAAGACCATGATTGCAACTGTCCTCCCCCTTAGATCCTAAATACCATTCAACAGCCCTCAGTAGTGACCATCTGCCACTGAACAACCTCTCTTCACATACTGGTTTGTCTTGCCTTTGTTTGTGTCACATAAAGAGATGCAGGACTTTGAGTTTGACAGCCCTGCACTGGCTCTCTCTCTCTGGTGAAATAGACCTGCTAGGCCCTGTGCATTATGAAAACAAAGATCTCTACACCCTTTCAGGATATTACACCATATCGGAGTTGCAAAAATTGCACCAAAACACAGATACACTCCAGTTTAGAATAAACAGACATCTGTTGTCTCCCGCATACACTGGTTACATCGGTAGGTTAAGTGTCTGTGTCTTAATCCCTAGTGAGCTGTCTACCTAGACAGCATTTTTAGACACCATAGCGTATTATGAGCATTCGTAAAGCGTATATGACGCCCAAAATGCGGTCTAAGTATGTAGCTTGCTAGGTTCTGAGACCCAGTTGATCTTTACCTTGTATACATCCCCATAGGTTCCGCTCCCGATCCTCTGGATCAGCTCAAAGTCCTCCTGAGGGTTTCTGCGCGACAGATCCAGGCTTAAATTCATTGTGCGAGTCACCGTTTGCGTCCTCCGGTTTATTTACGTGTCCCCGATATCAAAAACGGGAGGGGGGTGATGATCGCAGAGACATACAGTAAAGGAGGGATATGACGGACCAGTACCACCGAACTACAAAAACATGGCCTCCTGTGCGCATGCGCAATGCGGCTGCCTGACAACAAACACACCGAGGATGGAGAAATTTCTAACATTAAACATAATAACACAGAAACAGCTTGAAAACTACGCTAAAAGTGTATCAATGTAATTTTAATAGACAACAAAATACCAAGTGATTTAAAAAAGAAAGGTAACAAGCATACATTTTAAGCAAAACATTAAAAACAAAACACAACAGTTTGAGATTATAATTAAATAGATTTAACCCATTGTTTAAAATTTGGAAAAAAAAAAAGTTGAACATTTGTTGAATTATAAATAAAAAAAACTGGCTCCTAAAAAAAGCTAATGTAAATATTAGGTGACAAACCTAAAGAGAACTTATAAGTATTAAAACTACTAAAACTACATAATAAATTAAGCTTATATGGAGAGGTAAAAACAAAAACTTAATTAAAATCAAATAAAAATTACTTTTAATAAATAGAAGTTAAATCTAATTCACAATAATTATAAATACAAAATAGTGCATAACATGTGATAGTGATAACATTGTTTATAAAGTCTGATTATAAATGACTATCGATGATGTTATAAATTACAATATGTTAAATATGAGAAACAAAAATCAAATAAAAACTTTATCAATCATCATCATCAAAACCTCAAAAAAAAATAAAAAATAAAAAGGAAGAAAAGAACAGGAAGGAAGGACGTGACATGTGGCCAGGTATGGTTTCCCATACTAGGAATTTGTGCTCTGCATTTAACCCATCCAAGTGCACACACACAGCAGTGAGAAGTGAACAACCACACATACACACACACACCGTGAAAACACACCCGGAGCAGTGGGCAGCCAGTGCTGCGGCGGCCGGGGAGCAATTGGGGGAACGGTTCTTGGTGCCTCAAGGGTCTCACCTCAGTCGTGGTATTGAAGGTGGAGAGAGCGCTGAATATTCACTCCCCCCCAGCTACAATTCCTGCTGGACCTGGGACTCGAACCCACAAACTTTGGGTTACAAGTCCGACTCCTTATTAGGCCACGACTGCCCCCTATAAATAAATAAGCCACGCCTGTGCAAACAAGACTCTCACCCGCATTGCAATGAAATTAACTTGTAATTTTTAGCAATAACCAAGTTAATGAAAAACAATATGAGGATCTTTTAAATACATTTTATTAGCACCTTGCTCAATTCTTGCAAATTCTCTTGATTGTCCACATGAGCACATCAGGATGAGCTTATTTCAGTGTGAGGGTGTTGGAGTGTGTATTTTGGTGTAGGTGTGTATAAATGCGTCTGTGCTGCCCAGACTAACCCTGTGTGTTCTGTGTGCTTGTAATGACCTAATTAATAACTGTGCATTTGACATTTCAGAGTTTGACTTGTGAAACATTAAGGGTGTGTCTATGCTTTCATTGTGTGTGTTTGAGAGGTCAGTGTGAACATGATTTGTGTCTAAGGAATTTACATTTTGATTGTGTTTGTGTGTGCAAATTGTCTTCTTAAGCTGTGCAGAAAGCTGCAAACTCAGTAACAGAACAAGATGTCCACCAACACGAAGTACCCTGAAAAAAGAAAAACATGTTTACTATACAACAACAGCCCAAAAGCACAGGTATTTGTAGAGAAGATCTAGACATATGCTCATAAAACAGACCTCTCCATCTCTCTCAGTAAGCGCGGCAGTGCAGTTGAGATGTCAGAGCTACAGCTGAACTTCCTGCCAAAAGGAACGTCACACAGCACAGCATCAACTGCCCCATCTGCAAGAGGGATCTCTGAGGGACAGAAAAAAAGGTATCTTAATAAAGGTGACAGGGCCCTTTTAATTTGTTTATGTTAATTTGTGTGTTACATGCACACAGTGGTGTCCCAAAAATGCTGAAAATGTACTTACCCTCAGGCCATTCAAGATGTAAATTCATTTGTTTCTTCATTGGAACAGATTTGAAGAAATATAGCAATATTATCACTTGGTCACCAATAGATCAGTTGCAATGAATGGGTGCCGTCACAATGAAAGTTCAAACAACTGATAAAAACCATCTCAATGCACTCCAGTCCATCAATTAATGTCTTGTAAAGTGAAAAACTACATATTTATAATAAACAAATCCATTATTAAGATGTTTTTTACTGTAACTTCAAAAATCCAATAAATCCGCTATCCAATAAAACTGTTTTCTCCTTGGAAAAAGTCATATTGTCTGATTCAAGAGAGAAATACAGATTAAGTATTGTTTACAAGAGAAAACAACCCAGAACAGTTTTAAATAAGTGATGTAATGCTACATTTCACCAAATCTTTTCTGATGAAGAAAGAAATTATATGCATCTTGAAATGCCTGAGGGTAAGTACAATTTAATCAAATTATCCTTTTTGGATGAGCTACACCTTTAAGCCCTAGTTTTAGTGCAGCTAGGCAGTTCTATGCTATTATCCAGGTCAAAGACTTTAGAATATAGTATGAATAGAATGTCACTCGTATAGTTTTGAATGGGGAAAACTGCAACTCTTAATATGGCCGATCAATCAAAAGAAGCCCCGCCTTCTAAATAAAATAGCCAATCGCTGATCTGTGAAGTCAGCGCATCGCTGCATCTGTGGTGCTAGAAGTTCCAGTTGCTATAGAAACAGTCAACATCCTGAGATGTGTGCCTAAAGGCCAATTCACACCGCACAGACAAATGCCAACAGACTAGTGTGCCTAGGACTGCGCATGCGCACTGACTGATCTCAAGCTTTTTATAACGCTATTTGAGCAAAAGAAACAACATTAATAAATGTCAGATTTCATTAGTTAATATTAATCATAAGCTTAGTGAACAGTTTTGGAGAATTTGATGTTTCCCCATTCAAAGAGGTAGGAGCTGCACTTGGATGCCCGAGAGGCATTTCAAAGATGGCCGCCGAGTGACATGACTTATCTTAAAGAGACTTTGTCCAGGTCACATCAGGATGCAATAGCATGAACATTAACAATATGGTCACATACATTTCTGAATTGATCACAAAATATTTTCAACCCTGTTGATTTTTTTTTGTTCACATGTACACAGAACACCCGAGATCCAGCACAAATTTAAGTAGGCTAAATGAGGTCAGAGATGATGAAAGAGGAGTATTTGAGGAAAGAGGAGAATTTGTCCAAACCCATGGCAGAAGACTGAAGTAGCTGCACTCTTCCCTCCATTCCAGATGCTTTAACGTTCTCTTCAGCTTTCTGCAACTGTGACAAGTCTGTATCCATGCCTAGAAATACAGTATTCTGAAACCATACAAGGGTAAACAGTTAGACAGATGTGAATGGTGTGTGTGAACATTTGCATGTGGAGTTTAGAGTATGTGATAATTGTTTACGTACTGAATACTCCTGAGCTGCTTCTAACAACACAGCACCAACTCCACACATCGGGTCTAAAATCACACAATCATTCAGCTGTGGAGAGAAATAGTGAGAGAGAAGAGCACAGAAAGTATGAAAAATCAGTAGTTTCATAGCTTGAGCAAACTAATTAAATGATTTTACAATTATTTTCTTCAAGGTTATAACCTCACCTTTTTAGGGCAAAGAGAGCTCATGGCCCAGGCTATCGTAGAACGTAACCCATTGTGTTTCATATAAAATCGACTGGCCAGAGGATGCCTGAAGAAACCACACACACTGCATTACATCTTAAACCGATAGACCTTCAAATGTTATGTGGAGAGATACTTACTTCAAGAGAGGGATGCCTACAACGCAATGGTCATCGCTTAAATACACATTCACCTATTCACATAAAGAGAAAGCAAAACAGTAACAATTAAACAGTCATCGTAAACTGATTTTAATTGTAAACATGTCAGTGCGTATGTCAGTGCATTTATGCATAAACATTTGAATGGCTGTGGTTCAGTGTGTGTTTATGCATCTTTTTTATTTTGTATTATTTTGGGTGTGCATACCTCAAGAACAGGATCTCTTAAGTCCACCTTCCATCCAAGATCTTCTTTGATGGCCATCCCAATGATACGACTCAGTCTCTAAACATATACACAGAAACAAAATAAGTCAGGTTTATGAATGGATTATTATACCTCTATTAATATATAATGGTGTACACATTTGAGACCACTAATGAAAATTATTATTAGTTTTAGGAGTTTTTAATTACATTTTTATTACAATTACATGACAATATAGAAAATGATAATAATTAATTATAAAATAAATACCTGAGAGGTATAAGAGCGTGCAATGACTCCACTACAGCGGCAGCTCACTCTGAAGGATGGTGTGTGCGAACTCTTCTCTTCATCCTCTCTCTTTCTCTTCTGGCCATGCTGCTGGCTGCACAGAAGCTCTTGCTGCAGGGCTGTCCAGGTTAGGAAGCTCTGCCTCCAAATGTCTGGATCTCCCACAACTCTCTGCTTTATAACAGCAGCTTGTTTTGCTATTAAACAAGAAAAGGGAAGACCAGTAATAGGGGCTGCATGCAAGTATAATGAAGTACACTGGTTCTCTTGAATGCATACAGTTAATAGGCAAATGATATACTAAAATGTTCTCACAAACTGCTGATTAAAGTGTGATTTCACTAATGCAAATAAGGCTTGTTCGAAGGTTCACAGTACACTCGCCAAAATGTCCTCATGACAGGGTGCCCAGTGAATATTTGCACAAGCAAACACTAATTAAAATTTGCTGTTTTTTTTTTTAAATGATGTTTTCAACCAATGATCTGTTTTCAACCAATCAGAACAGTGAATTCTCGTTCATACACACCTGGGTTGTTGGGAAGTGAAACCGGTTCAGCTTTGCGCAGCAGGATAAACAGTCTCTCTGCTGACTTGAGTTGTGTCACGGTTTGTAGATTAGCGTTGCTGCAGAAGAACACTCTACCTGGAATCTGCTCCACCTGACAAATAAAAGCAAATAAAACACATAATAAAAACATGGGACAGTTAGCATAGCTATAACAGCACACATTATTAAGCACACATAGTAAATATAATATCTATTTAGGAGCTTATCTTTATTTGGACCACTTATTTTACTTTTATGTGCGTAATCTCTTACATTCACTCTAGCAGTCTGATCATTGGAAAGGGTTTGGCTAACGTCAGTTTCAGTAAACGCTCTATATTAGCATGACGTGTATTTTTGGTGTGAAAAAAATGAATAACCTCAATGAAATAAAGCACGATAAACTTACTTGAGTGGCTAAGAGCTTGTGTTGTACCTCCTCGGCCAGCAGCCCCTCCATCCCAGCGCCTGCAGTGCAGTACAGGTGTCTGATCATCACCGCAGCCGCGATATTACAGGCAGTTTTTATAAACATACATTACAAACACAAGCGGCATGCGACTGTCAACACTACTTTGCTCTTCCGGGTTCACTTGCGTGTCAAAATTAAACCGACTTTTTAATAAGAATTTCTAAATATAGATAGATAAAGATATAAAACAGTCACATGCAATATTCTTATTACCACAAGATAATTTAAAAGCGTCTTTGAACTTTCCTACATCCATTTCCCTTTATTTTCAAAAAAAAAATTGTTTATTATTTTTCCCTTTGTATTTTTAATTATTTATTTTTACATTTCAGTAAAAAAATTCAGCTTAGTCTAGCCTGGTCTTCATTTAAAAAATAAAACTTTTATTTTGTCACATTTCTCACGTTAATAAATAGTTAAAGATAATAAAAGGTTTACAACGCGTTACTTCCCATGTTTTAGTCTTGAGTAGAACTACTACTCTTTTAACTCACATTTAACAGAAACAGCATTTAATGTAATCTACCTTAGAGGTAAACATGCTAAAAACAGACCAACCTTTCACTATATGCAAACCTACTCAAGCTAACAGAGTATTTATTTGCCCCCAGCTGCATGTCATGCAAGTAAAGTAAAAGTACATTAATTAAATTTATTACAAATGGAAATGTGATTAGCATTTTGTACAGTTTATTGCTTTGAAAGTTTTTCATGACCATAAAAAAGAAGTTCTGCAATGACAAAAATTGACAGGCCAATGTTTTATTTAACAAAGTTTAATAAACAGAAAGCAACCACAAAACAAAACAAGAGCAAACTCCATTTTACATACTGAATCAGTTAACCTAGTATATAATTGTTTTTTATTTAACATCCATTGTTTATTTAACTTCCAATGTCCATCAGTCTGAATCTCCACAGACGGGTGTGAGGGAAACATCTTTTATTCAGATCTACTTCCTTGCCACTGCACTCAGCTGGTCCCTGATGCGGCCCAAACCGTCTATCATGGTATCCAGTGTCTCTTTACTCAGTTCCATTGTAACTGTGGACTCACTTGGACCACCACTAATGCAAGGAGTGTCCTGAAGCTACAGCAAACATATAAACATTATATAAGAATTATTAAAACTTTTGTTTAAATCTTGAATAAAAATATTTACATTAGTTGAAAAATGTTTTAAAACAATATTTTATTAACATATAAATATCTTTATACATATCTGATGAGTATACATATAAATTGCAGCATATAATATGCCTGTGCCTTACTTTCATTTGCAACAGACAAGTTGGCACAGCCATACGACTCAAGGAGTCTGAAGAGGTTTTCATGTCCACTCGCCACTCCAAATCCACCAGCTTTGGCAGTGAAACTATAAAACACATGTCATACCATCACAACACTAAAATGGCTTCATTATGGATCACAATAGAACACATTAACCATCTTGTGATACAATATTATAATCTCATTTTGAGATATCACACTCACTTTGATTAGACAAAGCTTCATTTCTCCATGCGACACTAAAAATAGTCAAACCAATAATAGGTTATAAACTAGTCAGCAGGGTAAATTGCTCAATTAGATTTCTGTAAGGATCTGAGAGGTACATCCACCTGTTTTCCAAAATAATTTTGGTGATCAGGTTCTTCAGGTTTGAGTGGAATGATTCTGGGAAAATTGACAAGATCTGTTCTGGAGAGGTTAAATTCTGGTACACAACATGATGCGAGAGCATGTGAAAAGCTGTCAGCAACTGTAGATTAATAAAAATAAAGGAAATATTAGCACCAATACAACATTTAAATAATTTTGTATGTATTATAATAAACAGTTATCCATTTAATCGATCCATTCAATCCCACCGATAACATTTGCTGCTAAAACGTACTTTTAAGTTAGGTTACATTTATGAAAACATGAAAACATTTTGAATAAATAACTGAGTATTACATCACACACTTTGATTATTGAACACTTTTTAAACCAGTTAAACCATAACCGATTACAAGTGTAAACATAAAACACACAAGCTACATATGATGTCTCGGAGATGGAATAATTATAAGGAAATACACCGAATGGCACGAACCCACCTGCATCGCTTCACTATGGGACACGGAGAGCGAATTAGCAGTTCTTTCTACTATAGACTGGCACTTAGAGGCTCCGGCTGGGTAACTCTCTGTGCAGATCTGCCGAACTGCATCTTTAGACGGAGCCTGAATGAATAGCAAATAATGACAGAATATACAAAAGCTTAGTCTAGTTAACGGACACTGACACATTGCATACGAATGAGTAACTGATCCTATATTATATAGCATACCTTTAAAAGCAGCTGCAAAGTAGCAAACTGATCCTCTGTCAGAAAAGCCATGTTACGGTCTGAAAGTCGTTGTCACGTGATTTCACGACAGCGTCTGTCAAAATAAAAGACCTTAAGCGGAAATATCCAGTAATTTGAAGACGCTAATTCAATATTAATTTTGAACTAATGTTTTCAAAGTACATTTCGCGATAGATTTTATGGCTTTTAAGATGTCCCATCATAGATTTCTAACATTCGAGTACAAATGGCCTACTCCAGAAGTCACCTCCTGACCGAAAAGCTTTTAGAATAAAGTACTAGAGACATTGTGCAACTAATCGTGACTGGATTAAAAAAAAAAACTTTTTAGTTACAATGCACAAAACTCCGAGTACGTAACTAGCCTTTATAACAACTCCATCAAAAATACTTAAAGCAAAGCTGTTAAACTCAGTTATTAGAGAATCGCAACCCTGCTTCAACAAACCATGTAGTTAAGTTGAGCTTGGACTCTATAATATATATATTAGCGCTAAACGTTGCAGGGCTGTGGCTATCCAGGTATGAGTTGACATCCCTGACTTACAGCATACACTGTAAGCTTTAAATTGACCAAAAATATACAATGAATTGCCTTTTAGAACATTTGGCAGTCACTGAACCATTAATATATTCTAGTCATTCATATTAAAAAAAATATATATACACATCTCTGGAGAGAGAAGAGAACCACAGAAATAATTTAATCTTGACACCATGTTTACAACACCAATATGACATTGGGGGAAAAAAATTAATAATTTAAATCCAATGAAACAACTCACTCAATACAGTAGTTTACATAAACATTTATTTTGACTGTGTGCAGGGACAGCTCAAACAAGAACACCATACTTTTTAAGAACTTCAGTATATTTAGCGATCTTGCTCTCAACGTTCTTTTCTGCCTGCTTGCTCAGCTTGATCTCAATTTTCTTCTTTGTGTAGCGCATCTTGGCCTTCTCCTTTCTCTTCTCCTCCAGAGTGGCGGTGATGGCCTGGTACTTCCAGCCAACCTCATGGGCCAAACGTCCAAGCAGTGCGAACTACAAGTGAATGAGAGGTAAGAGGTTAAAACACAAAATGTTTTAAAATACCAAACTAAAAGTACAGAAATCTGTGGTGTTTTAAGCATTCTGCACTTCAAAGTTGGGGTAAAAGAAATCTGATGCTTTTTGTCTCAGCTGGTAGTGCATGAAGTTAACTCATGGTCGTTAAACTCATACTTATTGTGAAAACAAACATCACTGACAAAAAGCTAAATTGTATAAAATCTACAGTTTCCAAAAAGGAAAAAAAATAAATAAATAAATTATATAGCTTACTCTGCGTGTGGGCTTCAGGCGCACAATCTTGAGAGCAGCTGGGACAACCATACGCTTTCTCTGTGGAACACAAACGCAAATGAGAAACTAGGAGAAAATAGCCCAATTCTTACACCAGAAGCAAAGATGTCTCAGGTTTTAAATAATGTGTGTTCTCATTTGATGGTCAAACAAGGCAGACGTTTTCATCATGGACAGTATTTTTCTGTGAAATGAGATGCAGAGTAAGAATAATCCACCTTGTCATAAGGAGGAGGGATGCCATCAAACACCTTCAGCCTATCCAGGGCAGCCTGACCCCTCTTGGTTTTGTGTGGAAGCATGCCTGTTTAAAAAAAAAAAATTTTTTTAAATCTACCCATCTGCTGAAATGGTCAAACCAATCACAGATGATCAGTGCCCTTCAAACTCAGTAGTCAGATCCGTAGTTTGTATCATCAAACTGGACTCAGATTCGGGATAAAGGTGTTCATCATTGTTTGAAGTGTAGTCACTGGAGAGTTAAAAAAAAAAAAAAACCCTCACCTCTTACTGTCCTCCAGAAGATTCTGCTGGGGGCTCTGAAGTGATATGGTCCACGGGAAGGGTTGGTGTTCATCCTCTTGCGGAGGAAAGCCAAGTACTTCACTGCACAAAGAGAAACCTGCCATTTACTACAAATTTTCATTGGCTTCACATTCATAAAGTCAGTGCATTGAAAGTGCAACATACTTATAGGTGGTCAACAAACTTACGTTTGTTGCGGTAGAAGTTTCCAGAGATGTTGATACCCTCACACCTCACCACCACAATTTTGTGGCCTGTAAAGAGCATGATTTATTACAAAAAAGTTGTCCAATCCAATTCTTAAAACGAGATTACACCTAATGTTACCAAAGGACAGTGAAGGAGGACAAACTGCTCTTAATTAAGCAAAATGGCTTTTAAATAAAAAGCAACTTAACATCTTAAACTTATAAACTCAAAGCATATACTCACCCAGCAGCACTTGCTTGGCCACAATAGCGGCAAGTCGACCGAGTAAATGGCCTCTGCCATCAATGATCAGAACCTGAAAAGAAGTGAAGCCATATTTCTCTCATTAGGACGAGACTGATTAATAACTCCACATGCTTTCATCAAAGCGTTGCTTTTTGTCTCAGATGGTAGTGCACGTAAAGTATTCTCATGGTCGTTAAACTCGAATACTTCAGTGTGGTTGCGAACTCGTCACCGACAAGAAGCACATCTGACATCAGCCATGCGTTACCAATCAAATTAACACGCCATCGACAATATGCTACACACTGTGGTTATTTCGAGCTATATAGGAAGACGTTAGCTTTGCAACGGTGCAATCATTCGCCAACTGCAGTAAAACGCACACGTCTATTAATTTCGGCCTAAACGATTTTATCAATATCTAACACGCAATTACATGTTCTGAACACATAAGCAATTTGTTTTTAGAGTACCTGAGCATGGACAGCAACTCTAGTCCGGTTTTTACAGAACCACAAGTGTTACGTTCACTACAGGCCTGTGACTTCCAGTAAGGCAGCATGCGTGAGCAGACACGCATTTCTTTTCCAAACAAAATAGTAGCTCTACCGGGTATAACGGAACAATACTATACCGCAAAAAGTGTAAGGCAACGTTACCTACACGTTAGCCCTCAAATAGTAAATTCCTCGCTAAATAAAAGCGAGATATTTGAATGTAAATTGCGCTGCTCGAACGCACCTTATTGAACCGGTCCGCCATGATGTGGGAAAAGAAAGACACGCGGGGCCGCCCGACGTAAAAGACAGGGGCGTAGGCGGGGCTTTACACATCATCGGAAATGACGTGAAGGGCTGCTCTTCAGAGGACGTTTGTAATCTCATAATTTATTTCTACTGCCATCAGCTGGATTGCAAATGTGCTACAAGGGCTCTTCAATTCACGGAAAAAACAAGGCCCAATGATACTGCATGTTTTAGGTATTACTTTAATTTAATACATCTGATTAAGCCTAACTGGCTCATGAGCACAAATACATAATATCGTATGGGTCTGTCAGACAACACAAATAAAACGGGTCACCAAATTCTGTCCTGAAGGGCTGATGTCCTGCAGAATTTAACCTAATCAAACACATCTGAACCAACTAATCAAGGTCTTACTAGGTACATGTAAATCTTGCAGGCAGGTCAGATGAGGAAATTTAGCAATTTTGTAGCTAGATTTATTAATTTCCCCACCTCTTTTGAGAATTTTTTGTTTTAAGTTTAGGGACAAATATAGCAACTTCTGGACAAAGCTTATCTAAGGTCTCATCATGCCCACTGATCACCTGTTTTTGTCATTATGATGTCATCTGGTGACATTCAGCTACCAGTTTTAGCTACTTTCATGTGAAAGTACTGTCCAGGACTGGGTTTGATGATCCCTGATCTAAAATCTATGTAGCAGGTGACATACACAAATGTAGGGTTGAACACTGTTTTATTTGGTAGTTTGCTCTAAATACTGTAACTAGCCTATAAGTAGCTTATATTCATTATTGTGGTTAAATTAACATTGGAACTAAATATTGGCTTGTTGGCTTTGTTCAGCAAATCAGCAAACATATTATTCATGCCAAAACACAGCTTCATATTTAAAACACCATTTCATGTTTATTGTCAAGAGGAGAAAGTGCACTTATTTAATACACTGTGTTCCAGTTATATCTGTATTATAACATGCTTTCATAAGTGATAGGAGAGATCACAAATGCTTAATAAAAATAAAGCATCTACAACTATTCAATCACATTTGAAAAATATGTGGGATGTTTGTCTATGAAATGTAATGTCTAGATTCGTCTCAGTCATCTTGTTTAAGTTTTTTGATTTTGCCCTCATGGCGACTTATTTCCTGTTGCAATCTCTCAATTTCCTTTTTGTGGTGGTCGATTTCTTCATGGTGGTGTCTTCTTAGAGCAGCCAATTGTTCTTGCTCTTTTCTCCTGTGAAGGTGAAAGTTAAAATTGTTAAATAACTCCAAATAAAGTAAAACAGTGCATGTGACACTGTGTGAGCTTTATATCTGCACATAACAAAATCAAATATTTGGAGAGGACTGATTGTGTTAAGAGCAATATAAACAGTAGAGATCTAGCAGGAGCAATGAAGTTCACAATGGGATCAAGCAAAACTACTCACTTAAAGTACATCTCCTCCTCGGCTGCCTGTTTCTTGCCAAACGCACCTCCTGCCTCCCTCACCGAACCTCCACCGCCGCCTCCTTTCCCAGCACCTTTACCCAGTTCTCCTAGCTTTATCAGAAGGAGAGACAGGAAAAGATTGCACAAGACAGAATTGTTGATTACTCTAACTGGGAACAGTAACTGCTCCATGGATTGACGTGCGCAAAATATATTATATATATATATATATATATATATATATGTGTGTGTGTGTGTGTGTGTGTTAAAGTATGTGCTGTACTGATCCATAGAGTTTGCAGTTGAAAGCTCAAAGAATGGAGAATTATCCTGAATGTAAACAAAGGGGTCATAACACAAGGGCATATGCAAGCGCTTCTGTTAGTATTGCGTAAAAACGATTGGTAGCTAACATTACTTGTAATCAAAGCTGTAACTTACGTTAAAATAACACATAACGTATTTAATAAACAAACACGTATTACGAAATACATGGTATCAGACTGACATTGCGTGCTACAGGTAAAATCATATTATTTTTATTTTCGTAGGCTAAAAACGAAATATTTGTATAAAGTTACCTGGTCGGACGACATCCTGATCTGCGTGGCCAGAAAAGTCCTAATATTACGGGTTATAAACCTAGCCATTCTCTCCTCAGGCGATCAAGCATGCAGTGACATGAGCGTGCACTCCTGTGATTCAAAATAGGGAGGGACATACCATTATTACAGCAAAATAGGTGAACGCTGGGGAAACGTACTCACGTACACTGTTATTGTAGAGTAATTTATACAGATATTATTTTATTTTTATACATTGTACAAAACAACCCGATAGCGTATGCAGGATATTTTTACAGGCACTCACAATGGTACAGTCCTCTATGCGCGCTGACAAGAATATCGCAGACAATTCTGATGTATCTAACAGTTATGCAATTTCACAAGCATGTAGCCTACAGTTGCGATCAAAAATGTTGACCTGCAAGATATTCTGCTGTCGAGAACAAAAAATATGAAAACAATTTAACAAAGTCATCTGTGAACTGTAATAGTCTGAAGTATTCAAGTAAATAAAAGTGTACAAATGCATTCAACCCCCAAACATTAGATTTTGTATAACGTTATTGTTTTATCTTTACAACGTTTTATCTTTAATAACCTGCAGTAAACCGTGCCTTCCATAAAACATTTGAATGAGTTTTAAATCTGAAAATATTCTACGACCGATTGACATTTCTTTTAAATATACAAGGTTACTGTAGATGCAATATAAAGGAGAGGAAAAACTGGATACTTAATCAGAAAAGCTTAGATTAGTAAAATATTAGTCTAAGGGCCAGTTTCCCGTACAGGGATTAAGACTAGTCCTAGATTAAAATAAATGTTAAGAGCTGTATAAACTGCAA
>JAUCMS010000031.1:7798178-7810090 GCA_032357445.1 Enteromius radiatus | reverse complement strand
ATAATGCAAAGCTGCGACCTTAATTATTTTCATTCACAGACTACATTTGTTGTGGACGAGATTACCACGGTAATCAAAGAAGTAAGAATCGACTATCACCTCACTGTGTTGACAGTAACAGATACATGGAAATGTAAACTATCAATATTTTACTTTGCAATAATCACGAGTGTATTATGGCGTATTTTGACAACAGGCTGTTGAAAGCACCATTGGAAATAGCTCTTACCAGCACGGTAAAATCAACCAGTGGATGTCAAGCATTGTAGAGTCAAGTCTAAGCCAGCTAACTAAATTAGGAAAGCCTTTCAAGTATATAGGTATGGGAACAGGCTGTTAAAACTACAATACTTATGTAAATGTACAATATTTGTAATTTTCCTCCAAATTCACACCCTTATGTTTGTTCACCCAGTGACATGCATCATACTTCAAAAAAATGGGGCAGGTTTGCACACTGCCAGCTCATGTTTCTGGGACAACAGCACAGATGGTAAGACATATTGGGCAAGAATTTCAGATTTCCTTTTCGTACTTTGAAGCAAAACAGCCCAAATCCAAGCGTAATCGAGAAATTGCTTTTAATGATACTGACTTTTGCTTTTCTACAGGGAGTTGCACGGTACGGTGGGAGAATAAAACCATATACTGCATAGTTAGTGTTTTCGGGCTTGCCATTTGAAGATAAATATATCAACATGCAGGCCTGTCTCCCATTCAGTGGTTTTCAAACATTTTTGTAAGCCTCAATAAACAAGCAATGATGTCAATGATGTTTAATTTGAATAAAGCTTGAATAAATGGATTTGCAATTCTAATTCTGCATGCGTGTTATCTTAGTGTATATAAAACAAACTAAATGCTAAATAAATCTTGTGGAATCATGTACAGTGATTGGCTTGATGTTTATACCACACGATTAACAATATGAATTTTCAAAATCATTTGTTGTTCTTTTTTATTTGACCTTATTTACAGATATAAACATTCACAACTTCACAATCAAGGTATCTAACCCTGGAATCAAAGAACCAAAATTGTATCAATGATATAAAAAAATACTATGAAATTCTCTCAAAATAAAAAAGTGGGCTAGTTTTAACTGCCTTGACGCCCAGGAGAAGCTTATGCTTTAGTTTCAGAGGGTAAGAGATCAAGAATGGAGGGAAAGGACTTTGGCCTCTCCAGAACCACCACAGGCTTCAAGAACTGAAGTTGTTTTATAGCTTGGTCCCCACAGCCCCCTAAGGCTCTCTCCAAAATCAGACGGAGATTCTGGATAGACGTACACTCTCCTTTAGAGATCAAGTGCCTCAGAGGGGATGAGCGAAACTTGCGGCTTCGGGAGATTGGGGCTCCTCTCTGAGTATTCTCCTTAACCGAGCAGTTTCGTCGGAAACAATCACGGCGTCGAGGAGGATCAGGCTTAGTAACTACTGCAGTCCATGGCTTTTCAATTTTGATCTCCTCCTTCTCTTTAATGAAATTCAAGAATGAGGACTCAAAGCCCATTGGTTTGTAAGTTGCGATGTCAAAAGCTTGTTGGGCTAGACTGTGAGTTACTGCATCCTTTGAGATTGGTAAAAGAGGGACTGTAGGTGGTGGCTCAGAGAGTTCATTCTTCCGTCTGAGGGGCTGCCGAGTTAGGGTGGGAACTGATATGGAAACAGTAGAAGGAATGTTTATAGATTTACTGTCCTTAGTAGAGGGTTCAAATGAACTTTCCTCAACAGCAATTCTGAGGGTAGATGGTGGAGAGAGGTCAAGTGGTGGAGGGCGTATAAGGGGAGGTGTGGTTAACTCCGACTCTGACCTGTCTTTGTGCCTTGGACTCTCCTCGGAAACAGACTCTTCGGGGTGCCCGCTTGACTTTGGGGAGCCATAGAGCAAATCCTCAGCAGCAATAAGCAAACTTCTGTCGGGGAGTTGCTCCCCTGAAAACCCAATCACTTCCTGCCCCTTTGATTCGGTTTTGATCGAATGGAGGCTCATTGGCAGTGACGGGCCACCTGGGGTCGCAGGCTCAGACTGATACTCCATTTTGAGTACGCCATTTGGAATTCTTGTCAAATCAGGGATTGCAGACACAGCGGATTTCTTTTGTATGATCTCCTCTAGCTTTTCAGCTGTGTAACACAATTTGTCCTTATTTTCAGTCAACTGCTTGGGTCTAAATTTGTGAACGCAAATATAATGTCGATTTAGACTACGCATGCTCATGACTACGGAGTCACAATTCTGTATCATGCAAGGGAAGGCCACGGGAAGGCAGCGGTCCTGGCACATCTGCAAAGCTTCCTCATGCGTTCGTAAGACAACCCTATCAAATCCTTTCTTCAGTTTGATTTTTAGTTTCTTAGGTACTTCTTCCAGCTCCTCCTCTGCGGTTTCTTCAATTGACTCAAAGTTCTGGTCAGAGTGAGAAATTTCCTGATCTTTGAGGCAGCACCTCATAGGCTGCTTGAGAGGCAGCTTTTGGGAATCTTTCGATGACTGGGAAGAATGTGAGATGATTAACTTTGTTTGGCATCCACTATTTGACTCATCTTTTCTAGGTGCACTCTGCAGACGCACCACAAGGGAATCAGATGGATTGCAGTGCCTATAGAAAACATGCTTTTTATAGCTTGATTTAATCTCACTTTTTACAGATGTAGCAGCTGGATTCAGGGGAGTCTGGTTCTGGTGAAACTGACTTGTGTGACGCAAGAGGCTGCTGTTGAGATGGTAGGACTCATTGCAGTTAGCATAGGTACACTTAAACCTTGGTATGGGCTCCTCTGATGAAGCCATTTTTCTTTTTGGTATGGTCTTAGACTTGCAAGGCATTTTCGATGTAATTTTCTTCTTGTGCTCTCTCCGGTAATGTTTAGTAAGACTAGACAAGTTGTTAAACTGCTTATCGCATCCTTTGTGTTCACATGGGAAGCACAACTGTGAGCGGTTATAGTGATGCACCAACTGGAGGTGGCCAACAAGAGCATTCTGAGTATTAAAGGCAGCACTGCAGTTTTTATGCACGCAATGAAACTGTTTATTGTATTTATTGAGAATGTAGCTCAGATTCCCTTTAGCAACCAAGCGGCGACTTCCCCTTACATCAGCGTTTGAGTGGTTTACATGCTTATCAGTTTGAGAAGGGACTTTACTCTTCTCCTCAGCCTTAGCTTGTCCATTTTTTCTATGAAGCTTGCGCTTCCACAACCGATAATCTTGTTTTTGGCATTTCTGTTGAGACGGGTGTTTTTCTTGTCTCTTGGTTTTAACATCATCCACCTTTAAAGACTGTGACTTCTTCCTGGTCCTCACTTTAGATGATGACACAACAGGTGCTTTGTCAACCAGCTTTCTTTTAAACGAGCAGCTCATCTGTTCAACAACAGCTTTATTTATGTGATGCATATGTATATAGTGGAGCCTCAATTCTTTTTTGTTTCTGTAGCTCTTGGAACAGAGATGGCACTTGAAAGGCTTGAATATTTGGGACTGAAACACCACCATCTCTTTCAACTTTTTCTCAGAGTAAGCATGAACCTTAATATAGTGCTGCATTAAAGCACGACTAGTAACACTCTGATAGTGGCAACTTTTTACTTCGCAGGTGTAAGGTTTCGTTGTGGCCTGTACAAGGAACTCGCTATGTGCTTGATTGTCCTCCAAGACAGAATTTTCAGTGCTGTCAAGCAATTTGGAAGGTTTGAATTTTTGAGACTGTAACACCCCCATCTGTTTAACCTTTTCCTCAGAGTAGCCATGGATTTTAATGTAGTGCTGCATTAGAGCACTACAGGTAGCGGTCTGGTAGTGGCAGCTTTTGGCTTCGCAGGTGTAAGGCTTGGTTGAGGGCTTGCTTTGCAGTTGCTCCTTCTCAGGGTCTTTATTGTTGTCATGTGTTTGTTGTGATTCTGGCTTGCTTGGCAGCTTCTTTGAATCACTACTCGATGCGTGAGATCTCACCTCATTTTTGTTGTTTGCTGCTTTGGCAGGTGACCTTGCTTTCAAGGTAGGTGTGCAAGTGCTTTGTGAATTACGTGTAGCATATCTGGTGCTGGGAGAATTAAGGCTTAGTTGACTCAATCCAAGCATGATCTCGGTTAGTGCTGCACCAAGTTCTACGCTTGAAAGGGTTGCATCACAGTCTACGGACTCAGGAGCAGGTGAGGGGGCTTTTTCGTGATTAGATTCCTCCGTTGACGACCTTCTTGGAGTGTTATCTTGACCACTTTTATGCAGTTCATTGGCTTGAGTCTTAGAATGCTTTGCTTGTACTTTCTTCTTGCATAATTCGTCGTCCTCATTAAATTCGTCTGGATGAGCAATTCTCAAGTGCTTCTGAAGTTCTCTTGCAGTAGTAAACGTCCTTCCACACCTTTTTAAGCCACAAGTAAACTTCTTACCATCAAAGCAAACAGCAACGCATGTCAACGAGACCTTAGATTCCCTGTTGGCCAACAGTTGTGAAGAACCTGAACCTTTTTGGAAAGCATTCTCTACTTCTGCCTTTGAACCAGAGCTTTCCACAACTGGGAGCAAGAGTTTCCTTTTCATTTTTCTCTGCGTCTCAAAGTCTTTCTCTGTAAAGTTGATGTCATGGGTTTCCAAGTGCTGAAGAAATTCTTTGCGAGAGTAGAAAAAGTTCTTGCACTCTGGACTGGTGCAAGTGTAAGCAGCATCGCGGAAGTGCTGCGCCTCATGGTGGTAGAGCTGCCCAAGGTCACAATAGGAAAAACTGCAGCCTTTCAGCTCACAGCCGTAGGACAAACGGAAACCGTGACTATGCTTATGTGCTATAAGTTCATTGGTGGTGTCAAAACGGGCACCGCATCCTGTGACCACACACATGTAGGGTTGATCTCCATAATGGACCCAACGGTGCTGGCGATGGTGAAAGGCTGTCATGAAGGTCTTCCGGCAGAAAGTGCACTTCTCTCGACGATCTTTCATCTCCAGATAATGTTTCAGGTTGGGATCTTCATTATCATGTTCGTTTTTGATGTGCACACCCAAATATTTGAAAAGTTTAAAATTTCTTGAGCAGTTACTGGCAGGACACTGGTAAACATCACGATTCTGTAACTTGTAGTGCGTTTTAATGTAGTCAAATGTAATAAAATCATTTTCTACTTGCTTATCAGGCACACTGGCAGCTTTCTCTAATATATGCTCTAATACAACAGGGTCATGGGTGGACTGATAGTACATGGCTAGAGAGGGGTCCAATGGAATTTGACCCGGCTCCAATTCATCAAAACTATCCTCCTTGAAATATTGTTTTGGGTCCACCTTCTTCTTCACTTTTTTCTTTTTCCAGTGACCCTCTGCAGGAATCTGAATGTGCGTTTTAGAGTGGGGCTCAAACTCCTTTTTACTTTTAAACTTTTGTAGACACACAGGGCATATCCACACATCATTGTCCATGTGTTTTCTGGCATGGTGACAGATTCGTGTCTCAACCACTTCTTTATGGCATATCTGACAGACAAATTTATTCTTCTCTTGCTTGTCAGATCTCTTAGAGACATCCTCTGAGTCTTTTGTCTTTAAGGCTTTTTGGACCGTTTCGGTTTCCGTTTTTTCCACTGTCTGCTGTTGCTCAGTGCTGCTAAATACATCAATTTCTCTTTCACCTTCTTCCTCCTTCCCAGCCTCTTCATTCAAAACTGCTCCAGCATTACACAGCTCCTCTGGTACTGCTTCATCTTCTACTTCTTCCACCGGTTCCAGCCCCAGTAACTGACTGCAATAGCGCTTCAATGTCTTCCAGTCCCAGAATTCAGGATCAAAGGGCCAATGTGCTTTTAGAGAAAGAAGAAGCTCGCAGCGCAAGGAAATTGGAATAATGGCATTTTCCTCATCATATTTTTGATCAGGACGCGTGTAGAGCTGCTCAAGGACATCGAAAGCTTCCTGAGCAGGACATAAGAGGAATTCTGTGAGCTGACAAGCCCGTATAACCTCCAGATCATCAGGGAAGAGACAGGCAACAGCTTTGCAGACCATTGTTTTTGCGTCTACATCTTGATTTGGAAGTCGAAGAGCCTTCACACACAGTTCAACTGAAACTGCTAGGCCAAGCTGCATTGCCTGAAAAAAAATACAATAGACAAAGTTGGGACCAGCCTAAGCATAAATTAAAAGGAATTACCAAATAACAAGGGAAGAAACAGATCTATTTACCTCCGTCTGAATTACACGAATGAGGAATAAAAGATGGTAGATAGTCCTGGCAATGGCTCCAAACTGGAGGCACCGTTCAATAAATGATTCAAGGGACACATCAATTCTTCTCTGCAGTTTGCTCCAAAGGAGCGTTAACTCCCTGACAAACACCACAGGAATAATGAAACTTCATTAAAGATGCCATTCACATGGAAATCCAGATCTCATGTACACCTGTTATTAGCATTATCTTCACTGATCCATTCAGAAGCGAACAAAGCTAAATACAAGTACAAAGACAGTTCAGTGTATTTTGATTTTAACAGGTCCTCACCAGGAACAGACCAAGTTGTCTTGCTGAAGCTGCTGTGTAAAATACGTGGTGCACAGGATGAAAGCTGTGCTCTCTTCACCCTCAGCATCCATGTTGCAAATAATGTCCAGGACATCTTTTGCATCTATTCTAGAAATCTTATAGACCAAGGGAGAAATCGTAAAATTATTTAGTTAATTATTAAAACATATCATGATCAATCACTAAAGAAAACTGGGTAATTTACCTCTAAGATAGCTTCCTCACTAGGCAGCAGCTGGCACAGTTGGGTGACGAAGGTTTGGCGAAAAGTAGATTGGCTAGGTAAGAGGCTACAGTTAGCACAGGCTTTGTTGAGGATAAGTGCTTTCTCCACCTCCCCTACTTTTTCCAGGTGTTTGATGCGCATTTCCATGAAACCTTCTCCCTCCAAAGCAAGATAGGCATTCACTGTTCCAGGGGAAGACAATCATAAGTAAACAGCTGAATGCATTTATCTGCAGATATCAACACTGTCTTAAGGTCTAACTTTAAATATCACATTTCATCTGGCAAAACTTCAAACATATTATTGTGTAATAACATGTCAGCGTGTCCACATAGCTGAATAAACCAACTGTTCAACCAGTCTACATGAAAGCAGTGAAAAGCTGAGTTTGTTTACATTTATTGTACGTATAAATGGACAATATTTTATTAATGTGGTGCTACCTTCTTCTGGATCTGTTGACTGGCCAGTAAGAAGTGAAACCAGGACAGGATTATTCCAAGCTCCACCTTCACCTGTAATGTTCAGCAGGGCATGCAAATCTGTACTGCCATACTGCAGCATGGCCTCATGGGCCGCCTGTACAAAGAGTCAAACCACACCATGAGAAATTATATGCACCTTAAAAAAAATCTGGTGTGAACTTGGACCACAAAATCATCAAAAAAAGTATTTGTGGCAATAGCCAACAATACATGGGTTGAAATGATCAATTTCTATTTTGTGTCAAAAATCAATAGGGCATTAAGTATCATGTTCCATATAAATATTTTATAAGTTTCCTACCATAAATACATCAAAACTTTTTTGATTACTAAATGTGATTAGTAATTTGCATTACTAAGGACATCATTTGGACAGCCTTAAAGGCGATTTTCTTTTATTTTTTGCACCCTCAGGATTCCAGATATTCAAATTTTTGTATCTCAAGCCAAATATTGACCTACACTAACAACTGAAATCTTGTTTATTCAGCTTTCAGATTATGTATAAATCTCAGCTTCCAAAAATGCACCTTTTTGTGGACCAGGGTCACATCTGTTTACTGCTTGCAGGTCATGTGCAGCAAACACACAGATTGTTCGTTTATGGTTTTCTCAGTATTGTTTAGGGTGATTGTAAATTTAATTTCACATTGGGAATCCATATAACATGTCCCTCTTTCTGTTTAATACAGTACATGTCTGTCTAATGTCCTTGAACAACAGTACAAACTGTCCAACATCTGCAACAAGGGTCTTCAATAGAGGGCCTGGCAATTATTGTTTGACCCATAAAAAAAGGTTCCCTAAATCTTCACAATAAGGATTCTAAATCCAGAATAAGATCCAGAAAGTGTAATTTTGCTTCTTTTTTTCAGTAAAAATGAAACTTTTTATTCATCTTGCACAAAAAAAAATCAGCTTAGTACAATAAAACCCAATTACTTAATCTTACCTGAACAGAACCATGGAACTGCAGCCATGCTTCCAAGGGTATTTCATTTTGAGGCACTGATAACAGCAATTCAAGGCAACTCCTGCAGATGATCACGACAAAAAAAATTCAATGTTTTAATTCTCTATGATCAGGTGAGTCAGCAAACAACTGGACAGGATGTCAATTGTTTCTGAATGTTTGTAAAAGAATAAAATATTTGCAGACACAAATTATAGATACCATGTTATAAGCTACCTTTACATATTAGCATCCTAAAAGTTGCACTTACAATGCAAGTCTTTTAAGCACAAGGGCAACATTGGGGGAGTCGCCTGTGAGATGCGGTCGGGCAGCAGCAAAGCAGTTTATTGACAGACAGTACACCTCCAGAAGAGGTAGTCCGTGTTCCACTGAATTCCTGCTCCCAGCGTAATGCATTAGAGCCTACAAGAATAAGTCAAATAAACAAGAATAACATTACATGTTTACATATGTGCACAAAGAAATAATATTAATCGATTTACATTACTGTTTTACTGCATTTTTATCAAATAGACTAACTCCAGCTTTTTTGAGCATTAGAAATTAGTCAAAAGCACTTTAAACTAGCCTAAAGCCTAAACTTCTGAGTGGTAGTACATAACGATCAAGTCAAAGGTGGAAGAGTTTTGACTTCTTCAGAGAGCCAACAAGGTTGTTTGATAGCCTGGCTCCAACATGCTGTCTCTACCTGTTAACCACACAAGGGAGGATGTGAGGAGAAACCCCTGACACAACACTTCCACAGCACTTCACGTACTGTACTGAGGCACTCTGATTGGACCTTAGGGATGGAAGCATATGTAACTAGAGCACGGAGCAACTCCAGATAACCTCCTTGTTCTTCATACACATTCAAACTCCTCTTTCACAAACCTAAAGCCTCTGGGATGTTCAATCCCAGCTGATATCTTATAATTGAGAATGAGAGAGGAAATGTCATGCCATATTTAACCTACAATACTAAGGAGAGCTTCCTCTGGGTAACTGTCTGGGTATAACCCTGTTAAGCAGACTCACCCCAGAGCAACTGGGTGCTTCCTTCTGAGACTTTCATTAACTTGAATAAAAAAAAAAAACTCTTAGTGGTTATATATTCATTTTGGTAATATCAAAATATAGTGTCAATGGTAAAAGCACAACATAGTACATCACAATTGGCAGTTCACAAGAATATACTTAGACCTCTTTGGGTTCCAAAAAAAAAAAGTGTAATTGTTAACCATCCACCTGCATTAAAACAAGCCTATTCCAAAGGTTGCAGAAGTGTATTTTAACCGTAAAAAGATATCAATAGCAGTTCAAGATTTATAGCAAGCGGCAAACTTGTTCCAACTTGTTCCAAAACATGGCTGCTCTTGTCAAAACTTAAAACTACTTCTCGCTCCAAAAAACATCTCCCTATGGGTTATGTTTTCATTCAGAGAGAGGAACCCACGATGGGTACATGAAAAGTTAACATGCTTATTAGTTCATATACTTCAATTTTAGCAAATTATTAGAATTAGAATTATCTTCTAAGGCAGTCATATAGGGTGTGGCATGTGACATCTGTCAGGATTGAGCCTGGCTGGAGTGGTTGCCACAACAACACTGATGCTGAGGAAAAAGGGGGAGAGCTGAGGATTCAAATGTAGTCAGTTGAACCTAAATGGGGCCTTTAGGTTCCCAATGGGACACTGTTAATGTGCTTGTTATGAACAAATTACAAGTGAAGCACCAACACTGAAAGATTAGCTTTATGGTATTATGGTCACATTAAAAAAAAAAATGTCTTTGCATGATTGATGTTGTGTTGGCACAACTAACTGTTGAGTTATACAAAAATGTGATATAAAATTAAAAGAAACCCTGCTTTAAAGTTTTAAAAAATATATTTAAATAGGCCTAAATTCCTTTTAGAATTTATATAAAGATCTTAAACCTCCCAGACCAAATTATCTTTACTTAAAGTTCATTTCAGGAGTCTGAAAACATTTTACAGCAAACTGTGATATTATATATATATATATATATATATATACACACACACACACACAAACAGACCACTTTAAAATGAACCAAACCAAGGCCAGGTCTGGGTGGTTGTATGGTTTGTTTATAACACAAATGCGAACACAGTGAACACTCTCGATTAACTTAAATTCACATTTGCCAAACAATTTCGCTGTTACTGTACAACACTATTGGTGCCAACCAATTTTAATAACTGAAATTTACACCTGTAATGGCTAAGCTGAATTTTCAGTAGTCATTAGTACCACATGATCCTTCAGAAATCTTTCTAACATGCTGATTTGGTGCTCGGAAACATATCACTGTTGAAAACAGTTGTGGTGCTGACCATTTTTGTGTTTTTAAGAATGATTTAATAAAGTTAAGATTAAAAACAGCTCTACTCACAATCAATAACACAATTATATACAATATAACAATTATATTCAAGTAGGCTTATTCCACAAAAACAACAGTGTGAATGGGAACTAAACCAAATCACATTCAAAATCAGATCTGAATGGGTATGCAAAGGGAGCTGGGTCTCTTAAAATGGGTCTGAGTCTGAAATGTAGTACACAAACACTGTCAAGGTTGAAGTGACACGTGACAGAGGGGCATCAAAGTTAGTAGGGACCGAATAAATGCATGAGATAAACACAACTGAGCCCCACCCCACTATCGTACTGGACCCCCGTTTAAGATATACCTGTTCCCATAATGCATGGAAATGCCGTTCCAAGTAGGCCGTATGAGGCAAATCTCAAATGTGTGATTTTACAGACCACAGATACGCAATTTTAAACAAGCTAATATCCGCCACAAATACTAAGGGAAAGGGGAAGCCATACGACACGCTATATGCTGTATCAGCTAGCTACAACACAGCCTGCTACTTGAATTCGCCAACTTAAAGCTTGCAACGTATCTAAATTTGCTAGTTATTGGGCGTGCATGCCAACACAATGAGCTTATGGTAGTTTTGCGTTTGCATGGATCACTAAACGGCCCACGGATAACATCCACGCATGGCTGGTTTCAGCCACAACTCGCATCTCGGTCAGCTAACGCGAGCCACCACAGCTCTGAAACGTTGCATATAAACAGTTCGCGTGCATGCAGCGTTTTCGGCAGCTCGTACCTGGCAGAAGTTATTGCAATACTCCGTAGACGATTCTTCAGAAACGTCTTGTTGCCGAAGCTCGGCTTCGAGTTGCTGAAAGGTGGCTTGCAGACCCTCCATAGCGAAAAATGTGTCCTCGTCGAGCAGCAGGCTCTGTCGGCCGCTCCAGTCGAGCTCCGCTTCTGCGTTCTCATCCGCCATGTTCACTGGCATCCACGGCGCGTACGCACACATGCAGTCATGTGATAGTGAAGGGCCTTCTGCTCCAGGTGGGATTGAAGAGAAGGAACTCCCACTGCAAACGTGCACTTTCACACAAAACGCTGATCCCGCTGCTTTGCATATTTATTTTCCACAAACAAGTGTATTTAAAAGGGTGTATTTTTATATTTGCTCTAAGACAAAGGATGACGTAATCTTCCTCAAGCACATTTTTCGGAGTAATTATGAAATTCTTAAAAATTTGCAAAATATAAAGACTTTAGATTTTTTGTTAGATTTTTTTTGGTTAGATTTTCTGTGAATTTGTTATTTTAGATGTCATCTATCTATCTATCTATCTATCTATCTATCTATCTATCTATCTATCTATCTAT
>JAUCMS010000031.1:7772071-7794962 GCA_032357445.1 Enteromius radiatus | reverse complement strand
GGCGCCGACTAATGACGTCGTGCGCGTGCACGCGAGGGGGGTCGGATTCTGGCAGGGAGTCTGTTTTTGGCACAACAACGGAACTCCGGATGAGCGTAGAAACTGGCAGCGAGAGCCGGTTTAACTTTACCTACACAACACAAGACGAAGCTGTTCTTGTCCTCTCGCTGAACAGGTTCAGTGGCCGTCATGATCATCCATAGCGGATAGGTGAAGGTAAGAGTAATGTGCTGCATGCGCTGTTGTCAAACCATTTAGATCGCAGAACAAGAGCGTCTCATAAACAATACTATGACAACGTCGATGGTATAACTAACTTTATTAGTATTCTTATCGCTTAGTCATGGTAAACGTTATTCTGAGGGATTGGGTGGATTAGAAAACACACCGGCTGATGACAGTCTCGTGTCATAATACCAGAAGAGATGTGACAGCTCGCGCAAAACACTTCCTCTAGCTGAAGTGCACGTTAAATGAATATTTGATCTAAAGATTAATCTTTGTCATATTTCTTTCACACTTGTATTGTTCAAAACCTGTATGACTTTCATCTGAAAGATGGATGTCAAGACAGGATGTCAGTCGCAATAATCACTATTCAGTCATTGTATGGGAAAGAGATTGCAATGGCTGTTATTTTTTATTTTTATTTTTTTACTTTTATCTAAAATGTTCTTAATCCGATTAACAGCGCCGTTTGTGTTCCACAGAAGAAACGGTATTTAAAAATTCGTATTTACCATGTATGTTTATTTCTTTGTATTTAGAAATGAAACGGGCAGTCAAAAGACACGTGATTTGCAATACTGTGGCATCTAGATTTCAGTTGTCTGTCCTGTAGCATTACCCAGAAGTCTTGTATCTGGCAGTATATTTATAAAGAGTCATTTATGCATTGCCTAATTTATCTAGTCCTCATATACATTGCAGTTAAAAGACATTGAGTTATTCCCTTATGGAGAATTGTGTGCTTTTAATGTCGTTTTGAAGAGAGCCCTTTTTCCAGTATTCAGCATTCCAGCACAACAGTGCCCTTGTCCACAAAGTGAAATCCATAAAGAAATAATTGAAGAATTTACCTTCAGGCTGGAATTGACTTCACAAGTTGACAAGTCTGCGAGTTGACAGGTTTTACAGATAGTGTATAATTGTAGTGTATGGTGGAATTAAGTCAGGTTTGGTGATTTCAGACACATTTGATATCCTGAGCTTATTTTTGAATAAATATTGTAGAGCATGTGATGCATCTTACAACAAGGTACGTATTTCTGTATGAGTTTGTGTTCTTCTGAATGACTCTGAATGAATGTCTGTTACTGTGTGATTGTTTAGTGTATAATGCCCAGATTTTCAGCAAGTATATAATACTTGGTGTTTTAAAATCTGTTCATAATTGAAAACTTGTGCTGTGTATTCCAGCCTTTACTGAGCAACTGATACTGCTGAGGCATGAAATAGTCATGGGAATAAATAAATTCTTAACCATTATTGACATAGTCATTGTGAATGTAACGGTTTACTATTTATGCAAGAAATTATTTCTTGTGAGTGTATTACCTATAAAAACATCCTAAAAAATCCTTAAATGACTGAAACAGAAATTCAGTGGTTAAAATATGTTTTTTGGACCCTGTAATAGGTTCATACTTGACTTAGTGACTTTTTTAACATCCTTATTTTTAGCATAAACATTTAAATGTTTCTGTTACAAACAAGCACAGACCTGTTAATTTCAGGTAGGACCACTTCAGCAGTCTTTCATGGTGGTTTTGTGAATTGTGCTGAACAATACAGTACCATTCTAGTTGTTTTCAACTGAAATTTCTTTTTTTAATGTTGGATTTGGCTATATCTTGGTTTTTAATGGTTGGAATCCTAAATAGATGGAGTTTTTGTCCCTCAGTGTTTGGTCTCTGGCTCTAAGTCTGTGCTGTTTGTCTGAGAGCACAAAGGAAGTGGATTGGGTTTCCTCATCAGTTTACACTCCCTTCAAAGAGGACATATCAGCGTTTACACAGTGTGCATGTGTATGTAAGTGTGCCTGTTTGCATGAGGCAAACTAAATACTGTAGTATGTGGGCTAGTAAGCAAAATATTTCAAATCATAAATGGCCAAATTCCCATCAGTGTACTTGTGTAACAGACTGAAATTTGTAAACTGTAGTTTCCAGAATCAAAGAGCATCTGTGCAATTTACTTTTAGGTATGAGTGAACCGAAAACGTCACCCACACAAAAACACCATCTATGCTACTGTTGAAAAGTTAGCGTAAGATTTATTAGTTATTTTTTTATTGGAAAATACTTTCATTTAGTGAGGATGAAGTAAATTAATTAAAAAGTGATGGCAAGGACATTTATAATGGTACAAAATATTTATATTTCAAACAATTGCATCTATTCATCAGTGAGATAAATATATTAAGCAGAACAAGTGTTTTCAAAACTGATAATAGGAAATATTTCTTGAACAACAAATCAGTATATTTGATTACAATGATTTCTGAAGAATCAAGTCACACTGACGTCTGGAAATAATGCTGATAATTCACCTTTGCCATCACAGAAATAAATTGCTTTTTAAAATCTATTAAAACAGTAAAATATTATTTTTAAATTGTAGTTATATGAGGCATGAGAGACGTGCAGACCTTAAATGTTTGAAGGGTAGTTTACAGTATGTACTGTAGGTTACTGTGTGACCTAATTAAGTTGTTACATAAGTCCGATTACTAACAGTGTCCATTAGATCATTATTCCTCATCCATGAAATACTGACTTAAAACTTTTCGCTCACAGGCCTTTGTTGCTGGAACTTTAAAACAGGACAAAGGAAGGACAGACGAGTTGCCAGCTCTCAACACTTGAATTGTTTGAAACACTAATCATTGTTTGTCATAGAGTGTTTCAGAAGTCACTCAAATGTAATCGAGGGCATTGCACAGATCGCGATAAATCATTAATATCGAGTTATGAGGTTAATGATTTACAAGTGTTATCTTGAGTCTTACAATTATTATCCAGCTGTCACCTGTTTTGTTTAAGCTAAATACAGATCGCTTATCCATGTAAACTAGTGCCGATTACTTTAACAGTGGCGACCATGTCAGAAACTTTCACAAACTAGGAAACATGACTCTACTTGAAACTACTGAAAAGTGATTTGCATATGACACTATTATTGATTTTCCTCATTGCTCCACCATTGTACTCTACACCAGGGTAATGAAACTGCAGACAAGCGGTTTAGATATTAGTAGCTGTTGCTACTTCAGCCGTCATTTGAGACCTGTCAGATCCATTGAGCTTAGAAAACTTGTCAATAATTGCAAGTCATCTCACTGCTCATGCACAAGCTAAAGTGTTGTTACTCTTTGCAGCTTTCTTTAAACCGTGCCCTAGATTTAGCTCATGAAAGAGGGGTCACATCTAAAGTGCTGGTAAATAATAAATGGACTGCTCTCTGATCTAGCAGTGCTGAGTACTTTAGCCTGAAGCCTGTCACGCTTTTTTACTTTTGTTTTATTCCTCAGTCATAAACTATACTACAAGACTTAACTACCTATGATAAATATTAAATATGTAGTCATGAAATGTGATGTATTGAAATGTGAAGCTAATTGATAAAGTAGTTTTAATATTAAATTAATGTCTCAAGTTTTCTGTATTTGTCTTTCTATTCCTTCTAATCTATTTTTTTGTTGCTTAGGGGTGTGTGTGCATGTGGCCACAGGTGGCGCAAGAGTACCATGGACCCCGATGTCATCCGTCTGTACTCTTCCTCTCCGCCTCCACTGGATGAGGCTGGAGAGGAAGAAGAGGAGGATGATTTTGGTGAGTTCGGGGGTTTCGATGGTGGAGGAGTGTCGTCCAGTTTCAGCTTCTCAGAGCTCGACACACCCACAACATTAAACCAGTCAAATGCATTGGAGGACTCCCCACCTGACATGTGCATCAAATCCATGCAGCATGTCCCAGTATTGGGGAGTAAAAGAGATAATGAGAAAAAAAGGTTAGGAGAATCAATCAGCAGTGTTGAGGAAACAAAAAAGGAATCGTCTGACATTCTCACAAATGGTGTGATGCCCTCCGACCTACAGATGGGGCTCTCTGTTGAATATGGTCAGCACACTCCCTCGATAATTCCCGATGTTCATGACAGCAGCACGGGTGATGAACACAGCCTCAGTAATGGCTACAGTGAGTCTTGTGCAATTTCAGAGCAGGACAGAGCTCTTTCCACCTGCTTACAAAGTACAGACACAGAAAAACGGTCTGGACTAGACGTCAACATAGCTGATGTGTTAAACAGAAAGCAGTTAATTAACCAAACGGACAACCTGCCAGACTCGAACAATCAGTCATTGCATAAAGAAGAATCTGAACCTGGAGAGACTGAAGCGAGCCCAGAGTTATCTGGTGACTCCCAGTCATTTACTTCCTGTAGAGATGCACAGGAGGCTGAAGGTGAGCAGGATCAAATGGAGAACTTTGTTGTTTGTGGTGACGCAGACTGTCTAGACAGGTCTGCAGACTCTGTTGACATAGCCGAAACAGAGACGGACCCCTCAGTGGATCTAATCTCTGACACGCAGCTGAGTGGAGATACAAGAGAAATTCATGAATCATCTGTGAAGGCAGAGGTGGAAGTAAATGAGGTGGTTGAGACACATGTAGACCCCACACCTGATGAGGATTTTGGAGATTTCGGAGATGCAGCTCAGGGTTTTGCGGACTTCAGTCGAACTGAATCTATAACCCAGGAAGAATTTCCTGAATTTGTCACAGCGATGTCCAGGTGTTCTACAGATGATGAATTTGGTGACACGGACACCCTCAAGGACTTCAAGCATGATGATGAGCTGGCTGAGGAGGCGGCGGACAATGAAGTAGCTTTTTGTTCCGAGTTGCCTCCTAGTGACAGTTTTGCTGACTTCAGTTCAGCTCCGTTTGAAGGGGTGGCTGTAGGAGGGGAGGACAGTTGGGCTGCATTTGGACCAGCTGAAGCCACTGAAGAGGGTCAGGGTTCATGGGCCACATTTGGGGATGAACAGAGTACTTGCCTGGATAAAGAAGAACAAGATGTGGAGACTTCAGTAGCACCCTCTAGTGATGACCTCCAGAGTAGCACTGTGAGTTGTTGGACATTAATCATAGTTGCATACTTTTGTGAAAATGAATTGCAGTCTATTAATGAATTTTAATCTGACTAAAATCAAACATGTATGTAGTGTATGTAAGAAGTTTAAATGAACTGCAACCTATGATTTGTGTCTCTCTCAGGCTAATTTCAGCTGCAAAACACAGCATCTCTTCAGAAACGCCTTCCCTTTAGACATCCCTCCTGAGGTCAGTGGCGTCACTGAGGTCCTGTCCCTCCACAGATTCCTACAGACTGAGGAGGATCTTCAGGAGCAAAGGGATCCAAGCAGCTCTTTTGCACAGGAGTAAGAGCCTCATCTTGACTACAACCCTCTCAACAATCAAGATTCAAATGTTTAATTTGCTTTTTAATTGGTGACTTCCATTAATAAGCTAATGTTTAAATATACCCTTTGTTTGTTTGTTTTTGTCTATAGTTTCAGAGAAAAAACTCTGGGTATGAAAGTCTTGTTTTTCTTTTATTTGTGCAGGAATGCATTGGCCATGTGGCGCCACCTTCAGGATATCCACGGCACTCATGGCCTTAAGTACAAGTGGGCTGGTTCCCATAGCAACAGAATACTTCTGGATTGCCTAGGAATCAGGAATATTGTGAGTTCTTCAAAGTACATACCTCATAGACATGTGGTATTGTTAATTACAGCTGGTTCTTCTCTCATGTGAAGTATAGGATTTAGAGCTGATTTTAAATTACTTCTGGTTCTTTTATTGAATTAACTTATTTTTTTTCACCATCTTCTTATTCCCCTGGTAGTTGTTCACTGGAGATAAGAAGCAGCCAGTGATCGTGCCTATGTTTGCTGCTGGACTGGTGAGTAAAGTCCTAAAACAACAACAACAAAAAAACAGGACTTTTTTAACAATTAAATATATTTCTATTATGTGTTTTAACCAATATGTTATGTGTTTTCTTCTTAGGGAATGCTGGAACCCACCAAAGAGTCTCAAAAATCTCCAGCCTCCCCTGCACTTTCTCTTTCTGCTCCTGTGGACGGTGGAAATATTCTATGCACTCAGGTGACACATAGATACATGGATACAGATATATTAGAGATCTAATCTTCAGTCTTTAGATTTTCTGTATTTTTCACATTCTCTAATACTTACATTGATTGAAATAGTACTTGCTTGCTTGCTAACTCCATGTGTTGTTCTGCAGGTGGCTCCCTCTTTGGCCATTAGTATTGACGGTACGTCTTTTCGCCGTGCCTCCTTCTCTAGAGTTCAAGAAAAAGCCACTCGCCACTCACGGCAGAAATCCTGCTCCTGATACTGCCTCGCTTACCCCTGTCTGAGCACATTCTCTCTCACAACACACTTCTTCTCTCCATTTTTCAAACTTCCTGTTCCTTCACATTTCACACACCGCTTGGGAAAGTTTCTTTCCTGGTGCTTGTTTTATCAGTGTTGATTTAAAAGAACACCCAAACTAGCATTAGCAAAACAATTTGAGAAGTAGCCATTAAAATCTTGTTTACTCTCCAAAGACCGGGAAGCTTTTTTCCCCCTAGTTTTTTGTCTTTTAGTTTTGAAACAATATATTTAGTCAGCAAAAATATAAATGTTCATTTATGTGTATGTCTTGCCTCTCTCCCCTCTGTTCAATGTTAAAGTCCAGAGTGATGCTGGCTACACACAAGAGGCTGAAATATACTACCTCAGACTATAAGTATGCAGCTTCAACTGTGATTTATTACCTTGCTATTATATGCAAGACTTGAGATAAAGAGAACTATATCCATTATCAAGTATGTTCTCAGTTGTGTTGTAAAAAAATACAACAATCAAATTGGTCCCTGTGCACCAGCTTCTGTCTCAGGTTTGACCAAAAAAGAATTTGCAAATCTTTTTTGGAATAGCTGACCTTATTGCTGGTGCTTGAAGCCATTGTACAGCTTGGCTGAAATTAAAGGGGAAACACCACCAATTTTACATACAGATGCTACAACACATTGAGATGCTATTTTACAATTGTGAAGGTTTAATTAGCTGGCCATTTCTGTTTACACAGTCCGTGTAAATATATAATTCTGTTTTCATTGAGATTAAAGCCTTGCTGACTCAAAACCCACTGTGACCAGCAGTGAAACATTTGTTTAATGCACTTTTTTGACCAACTTAACTTGCATACTGTGATATACCGCTTTTCCTTGATCTTAAGTGAATGTTCTGGGTTCAGTACAAGTACAAACAACAAAATTTGCTACATAATGTTGATTACCACAGAAAATAATTTTGGCTTCTCTTCTTTTCTTAGTTAAAAAAAAAATTATGGCTGTATTTAAAAAAAAAACAAAAAAAAACATTGTGTATTTTAAGACTTTCTTCCAGTGCAGTTGCCTTGATATTTTGCTTTTTTACTGAGGCATGAGTCAATTATTTTTAGTGATAATCAGAATTATGCAACATATGCTGTCAAGATTAAATTAAGAAAACCAGAATATTCCTTTAACCAAAATTATCAACCTTAATCTCTTATTCTGATAGTAATCTTTTCCAGTTTTGCTGCACCAAATTGTTATTAAACATGTCAATAAATATGTTATACTACAGGATTCTGTTCATCGCTTGCTTTTCTATCCTTTCTTATTCTCTCTATTGTTTCTTGCCCTGTCACTCCTAATACACACAATATTGGCCTTTTCTCTACATGCTTTCTTATACATGTACACTGCCATTCAAAACTTTGGAGTCCGTTTTTTATTATTATTATTCAAAGAAAATGCAGTAAACTAAAATTATTATTAATTATTTTGATGTTTATGTTATGTTATGTTTCTATTTTTAAATATTTTAAAATGCAATTTATTTCTGTGGCAAAGCTGAATTTTGCATGCACAGAATGTATAGAAATCATTGCGGATTTGGTGTTCAACCATCCTTTCCTATTATTATCATCAATGCTTAAAACAGCTTCACATTTGTGGAAACCATTATAAACATTTCCAGGATACTTTGATAAATAGTTCAGTGGCATTTATTTAAAATAGAAATCCGTTGTAACAGGTCTTAACTGTCTCTTTTGATCAATTGAATGCATCAAGCTGAATAAAAGTATAAATGTAAAAAATATACAGAAGCTTTAAATGGTAGTGTATTTAATACTGGTAATATATTGTGGGTATGTTTAATTACTAACAACATACTAACCCTCCCATGTCCTGCTGTGGCTCTCATGTGAAGCACAAGATGGTGGAATATCAGAGCTAAATCTGGACTGTTTTGGCCCTGTGGATGAATGTAGCTCAGATAGTGAAACTGTCACCCCACTACCAGGTTAGAACAGAAACAGAGTTTGTCTCAGAAAAGTGAGTGGTTTGTTGTGAAACCTATGTTTCTTCCTTTTTCCCTTGTGTCTTTCAAAATCAGTCTTTAAAGGCAGCTTGTCATCTTTAGCATTTGTTTGTAGTCTAGTGTTCTGTCCTTGGTTTCCTCTCTCTCTGGACTTACTTACAGTATCTGCCTCTGTGAGTATCTCTTTTTCTTCTTCTTTTAATCTAATGTGCTATAAGATTTGCTTTTATCTTTCTGGAAAATTATCTTAAAGCTTTGCTAGGCAAGTGAGACTCTTGCATGACCTTTATGTCATTTAAGGTTTTTCTACAATGTTCCTGTTTATATAGTTTCACTCTTTACTCTCAACAATGAAGAACTGTAAGCTTTAAGGATGAAAAAAGAAATGAAAACAACATGTCTGAATGCTTGTGTGACTTTAAAGGTTTATTTCTGTTTATTCAGGTGTTGATCCAGAGATATATGAACTGACTACAACTAAAATGGAGAACAACGCCACTGGTCGCTACATTGCAGATGCATTTTCAAAACTAATGGAATCTATGGAGAAAACCAGAACAACAGCCAGGTTAATCACGTGCCTACATGAATGCACACACTTTTTTTTTAAACTACTTTACAACTAGAGAGGTTTAGAAAGGTGTGGAGTAATTACTGAGAAATTTTTTTCTTTCTGTGTTTGACAGGAAGCCAGAAAAAGATGAAAACATAAGCGAAGAAGCAGCAAAGGTCATCTCTCTTCTCCCTGACCTGTCCTTCATGCGGGCCAGGGTTCTAATGTTCCCCTCCATCCTAACTCCAGCAGCCAATCACATGTAATCGAACACGGCATCAGACAGTCACCCTATCGTTCATTGGTTTTATAGACCGCTTCTAAACCAATTTTCGCCACTTCTTCCATATTTAATATAACAATTTAATATTTTAAAAGCTGCCTATTTCTTAACTTTCTCAGTTGTTAACTAGATTGAATCATCCAGCTATAAAGACACGTCATCTGGTATAAACACAGTATTTAGAACAGTATATTCACCTTTTATGTCTTGTGTTTTATGGTTTTATTTTTGAGTGCTGTTTGTGAAAATTTGACTGATTTTCTTAAATAGTACTTCTCGCTCAATGAGGTGAAATGCAAAATTGCACATTTTACTACTTGAAACCAGAGAAAGTAAATAAATACTGACCCCTGGTTGCTATATAAATATATATATATATATATTAGTATGTGCTTTCTTTTTATTTCTCTGTATTGTTTTAATGTAATTCAGTTCAGTGCTTCCTTTAACTGATTTGTAACTACCTGTTATTAGTTTGTTGTTGACCTTTATCGTCTAAACGTCCTTTACTTTTTACTTAGTAGTTTTATTTATTTGTTTTACCACAACTGACAAGCACACAAGAAAAGACTTATAATGCAGTTTTGAGAAGGGAGATTGTAATAAGGGAGCTGCATCTTTTTTGCATGCCTGCTTTTTTAACTTGTTTTATTAATATGTCTTGTCACTGTGTATTATTTTAAGGTGAAGCTTTTGCACAATCTGATATACTATGAATATGACAGCAGTGCTGAGACGTCTTTAAGAAAAGATGGTTTGTAGCTACTGCTCCTGTGGGGAAAAATATATAGTAAGTTGTGTCCTTGAATTATGTTTTAAATTGTACTTTAAAGTTTAACAATAATAAAAAATGCACAAAAATTATTTCTTTTTGGATGGTGTTCAGCAACTTCTATAAGGTTTCCTGGTACACGGTGTGTTTTCTGTTTGTGTCAGAAACGTCTAGCTTCTCTGGTGATTTGTCTATCAGGAGGGACTTGCTGTTTATCTGTTTTCTGTTCTTTTCGCTTGTTTTTTCACATTAGTTTTACTATATCAATTGAAGTAATCTTTCAATATGTAACTTTTCTTTCCCCCTCTATCGCTCAAGGGCTTAGCGTATCTATATTTAATTCAAATAAAAAACATTTTTCTAGTCCAGAGAGGTTTTCTCTCCCAGAGGGAAACGACCTACTGTAGAAGATTGTCGCGCAGCTACTATAATCACAGACACTCCGCTGGTGAAAAGACGCACAAGTGACCAGAAAGCTATAATGCTGTTTAAACTTGGCCCTTGAGCGTTTATAACTTGCAGTTAAAGTCTGATCTGGAGCAGAATGAGTTAAACGGCTCATCTGCGCGCAGAGCCGAGCGTAGCTCCTCACCGGCAGCATCTCGACCGCCGGCCCGGTAATCATGTCAAGTAATGGGACCGTGGAAGCTCCTGACGACAGCACGGAGATGGAGCAAAAAGTGAGTTACTGTGTTTATTATTCATTTTCACGCTTCTTCTGTAACCGAGCCTGCGTAAGTGGATACGACTCGTGCCAATGTGTAAACGATGTAATAAACGATACAAAAACGATATGTTCTGCTGCCGGTGTCTTCTTGAGACTCAAACCCTATGGAAATCGGTCATAAACTAATATTTGACAAGCGTTCGTGCATGTTTTTTTCGTTTATAAAGATGTGGAGCGTAGTAGACGGATTGATCTACTGCTGCAGTGTCTCCCCATGACGCAGAAGCGGAATGAATGTAGAAATGACCGAGTGAATCGTTCTTTGGAGTCGGATCTTTTAATTGAATCGGTTGAACTAGTTTAAAAAGACGCTGAAATGAAAGCAGAAACGACAGCTTATCATACCAAATAAGAAACACAGTTATATCATTTTTTGATAACTGATAAAAATTAACCTACTTCAAAGAGGAGGTGTAAATCAATATTAATATTATTACTGCTTTGTTTTAAATGCTAATTATGTTAGGTTCTAATTGAATCAGGGCTGCAACAAATTGATCTGGAATAGAAGTTATACGTGATATCACATCGCGCAAAGGGTATTTTTTTCCATTTGCGTCTAGCCTATATAACGCATGAAAAAGACTCCCATAAATCAGATGTGGGTTTCCTAACAGTAAGTTGACCGTTTTCTAATGCAAGCTGAACGTCCTTCAAGGACAGCGCATCTTCACTCTGCCACGTTGGTACAGCCCGCTCTGCGGACCGTTATGCGGATGATGCGCGCACAGACTGTGCAAATAAAATGCACGCGCAAAAAGCACAGGTCCACGCGCTCAGTATGTGTAACAGTCGTGAGCACTGCCTATACCGGTGCTCAATAAGAATGAGGTAATCACAGATATGCTGTTCCGAAAAACATCGGGAACGCTATATTGTTACATTGCCGGCTCCCGTTCAAATTACACCAGAGTTACCGACCACCACCGCGTTTTATTTGGAAATTTATTCCCGCGCCGCAAGAAATCTGGCCGTGTCCTCTAATCTGGAACACATTAAAATAAATGCAGACCTCTAATCTGAAACACATTAAAATAAAGCAAACACTTACACATCATAATAAAAAGTAATAAACGCCTTTCTGTGCCTAATATATATATGCCACACGGTGGCGGAATTGCGGCAGGACGTAAAAGAATGTCTGAATCAGCTTTTGAGCCAGTTATTTAAACGAACTGTTCAAAAGAACCGATTAGCGAAAACGAATCAGACTCTCCATCACTGAGAAGCAGAGAACGATTAAAAAAAACGCTTACATTAGGATTCTATGTTTCAATTGTAAGTTGTGAATACTCAGGGATTTCTATGTGCAATGTGTTTGTTGCATGTGTCTGTAGTAATGCAGCATGTAGACATCGTTTCCCACCTGTATTTTGATTACTCCTGCCCTTTGCTTTACCGCTTTAGCTATGATTGCTACGGCTATTTGAGCGACTTCTCATATGCCCAATCACAGCCTGCAGCTGGATAGCGTTTTGGAATCGGATTGGTCAGTGAGTGGAGGCAAACCGCTCAGGAGGCGGGGCTTATCGGGGAAAAAAGTAGGAGAGACAAATAACTGCTACTGTCAGCCTGTGGCCGGCGGTTAAAAGCGTCGCGCATCGCTGCACCTGTCATGAAATAGCGCTGCGACAGAAAAGAGAGAGATTCACAACCGGACAGCTGGACTGTTCAGTTAATTGACGTGATTTTCCTTCAAGGATTGTAAAGCCGCCTTGGTATAAAAACTATTTTTTTCTTTCTAAAGTTTGTATAGATTAAATGGCTGCGCAGGATGTAGAGTTATAGACGCTCATTTTTAACTTATAACATCTTATGGTTTTGTGTTTTGTAAACAGTTGTTATTGATCGTTGGAATTGAATTTATTCGATAAATTATTTCAAAGAACTGATGGTTGCATGTAAATAGCCAAGTAGTTGGCAAGTTTGTCTGAAGGACCCAGCTCAAGAAGGTCCTGTCAGGTGCTGTGACAGGGAGGCGCTTCCTCCAAAACAAAGAAGAAATAGAAAACCAAACCAGTTCAGCTGCTCAGAATTGCTTTGTTGTAACAAAATTGTCAGCTGATTTCCACGTTGTCTCCATTCGACCGTTTCGTGTATGCTTTCTTTTCTCTTCTCATCAGGACCTTCAGTCTCAGAATTTAAAGTATACACTTATAAGTTTATCACTTATAAAAATGTCCAAAATGTTTTCAGAAACTTAATATTTTAGAGACTTTTAAAATACTACATAAAAAAATTCTACTTGGATTTTATTTATTGACTCAAAAATGTGAGAAGTATTAAGTAGGCTACTAAGAAGCTTAATTGAAAACTTTAGTTAAAATAAGTTTACATTTTGGTTTTGTCACACTGATGCTGATGTGTTAATGTAGCTGACAAAATATTATAAAATTTTATATGATATTATATTATATTAATAATATTAACTACAGCCTATATTGCCTTTATTGATATTTTGTTAAAATTTAATAGGCTAATGGTAATAAAACACCAATTAATTAACGATCAGATATGCCCAGATCTTCATCATTTTTCTTTCTTTCTCAAGGATGGTCTTGATAGAGATCTTGATTTTTCTTTGTGTGTGTGTTTTGTGATGAAACATTTGGGATTAAGTGTGGAGAGATTGAGTGAGAAAAAGAGATTCTATGAAAAGAAGGAGAGATTACAGATTACAGATCAGATGACCCAGTTTGCTTCATCTGTAAAGGGGATACTCAGTTACAGAAACTGAGCTGTTTCTAAGAAACATAAGGATCACAAATAAGGCGTCATATTTTGTTTCATGTTAACAATGTAAATGATGTAGTGCATGATGTTGTTATAGACAGCACAGCAAAGACATTTTCATTGCAGTATTTGTTTGTAGCTAATTCTGTTTCATTTTTTATTTCTGATTTGGAAGCATGTTTTCTTTCTATTTAAATTTCAATTCTATTTTTAAAAAATGTAAATATTTATTTTGAGCTGATTTCAGTTTCTTTATATGTAGAGGTTGAAGAGCGGTACTATGAAGACTGACTTGGAGGCTGGGACTTGTGGTGCCGCGATCCACTGTCGAGATGTTTGTCGTTCATATGGGAAACTTAAAGTCCTCAACAATCTCAACCTGACAGTGCCTCAGGGCCAAATGTGAGTCCACAATTTTGGCTTTGTAAATATGTTTTGAATATGTTATCAGGTTACACCAATCTTGAATGCTCACTTTAAGCAAGAAAACAGGCCCATATGCTGACCTGATGTGACATGTCACGTACATGCATGCATATATCTTCCCCACCTCATCCCTTAGGTGTTTTGCATAAGTAGCACAACAAACCTCTAAAATACTCTATACTGAGTGACTAAAGAATCTAACACCTGGCCTTTGACCAGTGAATGTGATTTTGTGATGCTACTGCAGTGAAAAGTTCACTGACTTTTACATAAACTTGGATGTGACTATCTGTCCTCTTATCACCTGTTTATAATCTATTAAGAATGATCAGAATATTTTAAAAATGTATTTATTTCCTTTATCTAAAAGAGTGTTTAGTTGCTGTAACATATATTTATCTGTCTGGGCACAAGTGGATCAGATTATATTTGTGTGAGACTGCAGTTTTCCTGGAAGTCTGTTCAAAGCATTAGTTGGAATAAAATTTTAGGGAAAAGGATAACTGAGTCTTATTTTGATCATGAGTGTATTGAAGAGCATTTAGTAACTGTAACTCTCCACACTTAAACTGTTCTCAGCTTGATTTCTTTGTCTTAGTTAACATTTCTCACTTCCTATTTTGAATTCCTCTCACAGACATCTAAATTACCCACTTGTCATTGGATAAGATTTGTCTGCGTTTGGTTGCTTGTTTAGAATTTTACAAAGTAAAGTTTGAGTCTGTAACAAGTTTTTGAAAGATGTCTTTTGTGCTTACAAAGGCTGAATTTTTTAAATCAAATATACAATAATAAAACAACCATTACTCCAATCGTCCAGTATTCCAGAAATAAGTTTAATATTATGATTTGATGCTCAAGAAAGCTGTAATATGTTTTCCCAGATTTTTATAGTTAAAATAAACAGCATTTAGTTAGAATAGAAATATTGGTTTAGAAGTATTTTTATGTTTTTACTGTCACTTTTAATTTAAATATTTAAATTGAAATTCTCAGATTTAAAAGATTTGAATTACCCATTGACTGGATCTCTGAATATGTTTGTTTGTTGTCCTTAGTTATGGGCTGCTGGGGCCAAGTGGCTGTGGGAAAACTACGTTGTTGAAATGCATTGTGGGAACTTTAAAGATCTCACACGGTCATATCACAGTGCTGGAGAAACCACCTGCTTTCCCAGGACATGAAGTGCCAGGAAGGATGGTGGGGTACATGCCACAGGTGAGAGAATATTAAAGATTAGCGTGCACCCACAAAGCGTAGCGTATAATTAATCTGATAAATGAATCCTCTTGAGTTTACTCTTTCTTTGTTCATTCTGTCTGTCTTTAGGATATAGCTCTGTACAATGAGTTCACTATCAGTAACACACTATGGTTTTACGGTCGAATTCATGGCCTTTCATCTAAAGAAACAGAAGCCAGGATGAATTTCCTCATTGACTTTCTAGACCTGCCACAGAAAAACAGCCTTGTGAGAAATCTCAGGTAGAATGACCTTTCATTTCATGTAATGTGTTTTATTTTCAAAGGTATAGATTTAAAAAGAAATTTAAATTCTGTCATGATTTGTTCACCCTTACACCATTCCAAAACATGTGAGTGTTCTGGAGTGTTAATGACCGTTTCAACGACAACAACATAAACAAACGTTACTACACATGTGTGCTTGTGTGGCTAACTTAACTTCCGGTAAACATCCAAATAGAACCAAAAAAGCCCTTTCTAGAGTAGATTTTTTTTTGATAACAAGCAAATATGTTCGCTGTGTAAATCAAATGGATTTAGTAAAAATGCAGACTCATTCTCTGCCAACAGGAGGTGCATTAAATATGAGAAATGAGAGGTTTCCCCGGTAACGGCTGTAGATAAAGCAGCTCTGAGCTTACAAACGCTGCCTTACACACAGGATGAAATGAAAATGACATTTTCTAAAGACAGTCTTCCTTCAGAAAAACAGTGAAATAAAACCATTCATGCCTCAGATTGATTTTTAAACGTGCATTACGTGCTTATGTTTATTCAATGAAGCCTTCTGGAAAATCGGTCGGTTTTTACATCGTGGCAGGTCGCCACAAATAAATAAATGTTTGGGAAACACATCCCACAGCACAATAACCTGAGACCAACTTCAGTACTCATTATTAGCTGCGTTTGTAGCCGACTAAACAAACACAGACCTGAAGTTAACTTAGGTCCAGGCATGTGCGCTCGGTTAAACGGTCTATAATAGCTATTTGTGAGAAACAGACAGAAATTGAATTTTGTGTTTCACAGAAAAAAGGAAATCATATTTTGGAGGTTTGGAAAGAAAGGCATTGAAACAAATTGAGGCTGAGTAAATGATGAAAGAGACAGAGGGAAGAATAAAACGAGGCATTATGTGTGACCCAGTTTTCTTTGTTGACTCTTCTGATAGCAGCTTTCTCATCAGAGCTTTCCTAATGACATTATGCATTCAAAACATTTGGGAAAACCTGTGTCTGTTTATCTGGCTGCTCTGCTCTGAAAGTTCTCACGCTTTCTCTATAGGGGCTCTTCGATGGCTCAAATGGTCATGTGACTACAGTGGGTTTTATATGGACAGCTGAATGAATCTAAAAGATCTGTTTAATGATTCATTGACAATGATCATTGACATTGTTTTGGATATCTGACATAAAGGTCATATTAGCAGATGACGCGACAGATTCCTCTATACTATGACTGTTGTGTGTGCGCGGTTTGTAGGAAATAAGGTTTATTATTATTTGAAAATGAAACAAAGTGCCTGTCTACACATTGGGGATTGTCTTTCACTAAAGCCAAGGAATGTAAAGCATGAGGCTTTTAATTCTTTGCAGAAAGGCGTCTTGTGTCCTGTTGTCCTCTAGATGTAGTCTGTCTGGTTTTGTTTTTACAGTGATGAGCTGGCTCTAGGCAGGGCTCATCCATCTGAAAAGTAAGACAATGGCCCTGAAGGTCTTAAAGATCAGACTAGTTTATTAAGGTCAATTTCTCTTTGACAGGTTGGGTTAGCTAAGTTAGGTTGGGTGAGTGGATTTGTGGTCAGTCTTAAGATACCTTGTGATTCTCTTAATGATCAGTTAATTCATTTAAATAATTAATGTTCATTTTAGTGTAATTGTTGGCTGCTCAATTTGTTAGTAATTAGAAGCGATGTAAATTTAACAGATTTTACTGTTAGAGTGCACACAATTTACATTCCATTGCTCCAAACATCAGTATTAGATCAATAAAATTTCTATCTATTTCTAACTTAACATATTACTTATTGCTAATATTTTATATTGCAACCGCTGATCTATATAGTAGTTCTCTAATATAGATCAGTGATTGCAGTCTGTTCTTTGCTTACATATATACTACTTTTTTCTGTATTACTATTTAATGTATTTTTGTTTACTATTTATTTTAGCAACATCTGCATTGATGCTACATATTTGACAAATAAAACTTTGTATTAATTTATGCATTTTTTCAAATGAATTCTTTAAATAATTTATTTGATAAAATTCATAACTGGTTATTTACATCAGTTTTTCTTCACTTTGTTCAGTGGAGGCCAGCGGCGGCGTGTCTCACTTGGAGCTGCTCTGCTTCAGAACCCACAGCTTCTGATCCTGGATGAGCCCACTGTAGGAGTGGATCCTGTTTTGCGGGCCAAGTATGCACAACATACCTCTTTCTCAAATTTTCGTCCATCTTTACATTCCAGCAGCATCTTCCCTTCATCTTTATTGACCTTCTAATGCACTGTGCAATGTGCACTAGCAATGTGTTTGTGAATGAACCCTGCTTTGCTTCACTCCTTACTCTTATTCTCTCTCTCTCAGACATCTCAACTTAACATTTTAGCTTACATACGTGCAGTAAGTTTCTTCTTAAGTTAAAGGCATTCCTAGAAACCTTGTGGTTTCATCACACCTTTAATATTCATATTCACTTGCTCGTTGTAAATACTATAATTATTCAAGTGGCCTTTTCAAAGATTTGTCTCAGTGAACTGGTAGTACGAAGATCGTTCACAATGCATAATGGAAAAACAAATCCCAGTGAACTCTTGCCTTTGTTTGATCTTTTCATGTGAGTGTATGTGGCTTGCTGAAGATTAAACTGCCTTCTATAGACTCAAGATTCCAACTCATTATAAACTTTTCAAGAAAAGAAGCTTTATGCTGTAAATTCTTGGTGGCAATCTGCATTTATTCTTGAATTTGAGTAATTCATGAACAAAAGAAAGTACAGAGCATGTAGAAGGAGCAGTAGCCTTGAAAGGAATAAGTTTGTGTGGATAAAAAGAGGGTCACTGTGTCACACTTTTGCTTATGATGCAGCACCTTCTAAGCAAAACGTAGATGCAGGTAATGTATGTGAAAACTAGAAATATATTATTTTTAACCTCAGCCCTCTGTTATTGGTGGCTTTATTACATCAGAATGTTTTATTTTTTAGAAAAGCTAATAACCAGAGAAACATATTTTTGACATGTTTTCTACATTTAGTTATTTAGTTTAAATGAATACATTGTTTATGCTGAGATCACATAGGCTCCAGTCAGACCCCGTTGAACCCTGCTGAAATCCTCTTACATAACAGACTATGGGCCAAGCCTGTCTAAGCCTTGAACCATTTTGGGGTGCTTTGCTTTGTAAAGTACTAACCTATGCATTGTGTGCTATGCTAGGAATGTTAATTGAACACATACACACTACTGTTCTAAAGTTTGGAATCAGTAAAATATACTTACCAAGGCTGCATTTATTCATCAAAAATAAAGAAAAAACTATAATTTTCAGTGTCACATGACCCTTTAGAATTCATTGGTGATCAGGAAACATTTTTAATGTAATTTGTTTCCTGATCACGTTTCACCCCCTCTCTGTCCTGACACTTTCCACTTTTTAGCAGTTTGTGTTATCCTATGCCACTTGTGGATTCATAAGTTTAATTCCCAAGGAATGTTTGTATTAACAACAATTAAAAGTATATGGACTAAAAGTAGGTTGCTTTAAATGGAAGTATCAGCTAAATGCGTGTACTTTTTTTAAATAGAAAAAGTTCCTTAAAAAATGCACAACACTCATGCAACAAACTCTACTTCTACAGGATATGGCAGCACCTGGTTGACATTGTAAAAGGAGGACAGGTTTCAGTCATTATTACGACACATTACATTGAGGAAGCCAGGCAAGCTAATACGGTAAGATACCTTCCTGTACTGACCACCTGAGAATTGTGGACCAGAATTCCCAGTTAACATATAAACATGCTCAGTTTAAATGTAAAGCTATAGAACAGATATGCATGATTTAATAGAGTCATTCTTAGATTTCTGGTGTGTGTGTGTGTTTCTTGAACAGACAAACCACTTCACCCATTAATCATACAGATTTGTTTCTGTAATCCCTCATTATAGTTGTGACTCAATTGCCAAATGTACTTTGTACTGTGGCCTACTACATAACTTTAAAACTAGCTTTTGGCAAAAAAGTACAGGTGAGCTTTTATGTTTGAACTAGCAGATATTTTCTTTAGATTTTGACTATACTGTTTAATGGCATTAAGACCATGGACAATGGACCATGGACAAAACCTGTTGATATATTACTCTTCAGTCACATGCACAAATGAAACCCAAAGACACAATCACAACATGCTTATTTACAGTACATTCACCGACTCAGAACAGTGACATGAATCAAAAGAGTGTTACAAACTTTCAAAATGCACTCAAATATCTGAACAGATTTGGAGACGGCATTACATCCTTGCTACATCATTTCTTCTTCAGTGTATGGGCACTGTCAAAATGACAGTTTATAAAAACATCACAATTATCCACAAAATGACTTCAATCCATCATGTTTTGGCCAGAAGTGATGGTTTCTTACAAACACAAAGCCTTTCACTTCACAACATGAAAATTGATGGACTGGTGGCATGTAGATTATTTGTGCATTATTGTGTTGTTTTTATCAGCTGTTTGGACTATTTTGATGGCACCCATTCACTGCTGTTTATCTATTGGTGAGCAAGTGATATAATTCTACATTTCTCCAATCAATAAATGCATCTACATCTTGAATTTTCTGAGGATGAGTACATTTTCATTTTTGGGTGAACTATTCCTTTAAACCATCATACCATTAGGTCTTCTAAACTGTAAAAAAGCAAAATATGAGCAGCGACTATGTTTTTCTTTCTCTTTAGGTGGGTTTGATGAGGAATGGCCGATTATTAGCTGAAGGTTCCCCGGATGCTGTTATGAAGCAACACAATGCAGCAGTAAGTGCACACAAACACACACATATCTAATATGCACTTTCTTTACATGCAAAATGGTTTGGTTAACTTTTCAAATGCATTAGACATTAGAGAGTGCGTTCTTGCAACTTTGTGAGGACTCTGATCAGATGGGCTCCAAGCAGAGTCCTCAGGGCCGTCCGCTGGACAGCAGCCCATCTCCAGACAGCATGAGAGATGAGAGCAGAGAGCCCATACTGAGAAAGAGCACACCAGAGAACATACCCAAATATAAAGGTACAACAAAGAGGGAAAAAAATCACTTGCTGAAATATACTGCATGTAAAATGAAAATAAAACTTGATTAGAAATATGCTTTTAATGTCACTGATTTCATAAATGTGCCTAAAAACATTTTTACAATTAAAGCTTTTGATCACCGTTCAGACTGTGATGCTTGCAGTTGGCATGTTCTTGCGTCTCCGCAGCTGACTGGAAAGTGCGAGCCAGACACATCATACCAAAATGGCGTAACATTGCAGCACTGATGATCAAGACAATGGTTCGAATGAGGAGAACACCAGGGTAATGATTTCTTTAGACAGATTGTGCTTTTTACTGTGAAGTTTTTTTTTTGTGTTATTACTTGTTAAGCAAACTGAATAAATTGATAGTCATAATAATAACTGATTTAAACATATTAACCACTCTTAGTAAATCTACTTAAATATCTTACCATTGTCCTTTACACATAGTATCTTGCACTTCTGATAATCAAAGCATTTGAACTCAAAAGAAGGTTTTATGTATGTTTCTCTGGTTTGTACTCAGGTCCCTTTGTTTCCAGTTCTTGTTGCCTGTCATTCAGATCTGTCTGATGTGCTTGTGTATTGGTGGAGACCCCAAAGGCATTGATGTGGCTGTGGTCAATAATGAAACCAGTCCCAGTGCCTATAGTAGATCACTGCTGTCCTTCCTCGACAACACGAGTGTCTACCAGGTAAACTCAAAAATTACAGAATAAAGATCCTGTGTAAATACAACTAAAATTGGCCTTTGATAATATTGTTTTTCTTTATTCTTTAAAAAACAATACAAGAAAAAAGAATACGACAGAGATTAGAGTCAGAGCTCTTATTCTACTACTTCTCCTTTTCTTGGTTTCACTTCAACAAATCAGAGGAACAAAAACAACTTTAGAAATAGTCAAGAGAAAAATAAATGCATTTTCAGAGTTTATTTCTAGTTCGAAGTACAGTTTCCTGTTTCCTTTGTGCAGGTGAGCTTGTCTCATTCTGAAGCTTTTTCTGGTGCCTATAATGGGGAATATTGGGGCGTCATAGAGTTTGGGGAGAATTTCACCAGCTATCTAACCAAAAGGTGAGCTCCATTGTGTAAAACGTTTATGAAAATGACCTGAAAGAGCTTGTTTTGTTTTAATGTTGTGATCAAAGAATGTCAGCAAAGTTTCATTACCCTGTCACTTAATTGTTCTGTCAAATAAGCTGTCATTTGAACATGTATCATTGTAAAACCTTTGTGGACCATGTAACTTGTTTGGCCAGTTCATTTACAAATTCTATTTTAACCAATGCACTCTTTTGTTAACCAACACTGCAAGTAGATCTATTTTGTCCAGTCTCTTTTTTGTTTATTAGAGGGCAAATGAAGATGGTGAAGTTTTTTCTGCATGTTCTTAAGGTCTCACGGATGTTCTTGATGCAAGTTCAGACCCAGCCCTCCTATTAAGGGCTCATTTATATTAGCTAATCATGTACACTCAAAACTCAAACACTTGACCAGATCACTGCACACACCTACACTAAACAGCCCTGTGCACGCACACACACACACACAAAAACACAAGTATATACTAATACGACAGGCCTGATTATGTCATCAAGTACCTGTGTTAGGTGAGGTGTTTTCCCTTTACCCTAAAAAAAACACAAGCATTCACGTAAACAACATGACATGTCATGTGACAATGACTGCAGCACAGCGACTGAGTGTTGGGAGAGGCTGTAGGAGTGAACCACAGTGTTTTTAAGATGGAGAAAATCTGGTCTGTCCTGCCTGTCTGTGTCAGTCTGTCCATATTTGTCATGTTTTGTGCATATCTGTCCTGAACAGAGCTATTTGAATGTCAAATGTATTTAGATTATATTTTAGAACTGGTTTAAACATAACCCATGTTAGATGTTACAGCTGTTGCTTAAATGGTAGATCAGTAAAATTATGTTTAATTTGTGTGTGTATGTGAAGGATGCTGCAGCCCAGAGTCTCCAGAGATGTGGTTGAGGGAGGATCAGTACATGTTTGGCTGGATCTGACCAGTGAGTTTTATTCACTTTTAGTCCGATCAATATTACTTAACTTTTGATTTCACTTGACATCATATTGCTACCACAAGAGGGTGCCCTTTAAGTCTTAAGGGCTTTTATGGCTGTGGCTGAATTGAATCTCTGTTGAAGTGATATGCAATGTAGTGCCATTCTGCTTTCATCTTTGGACATATATGTCTGAGAGCATTAATAGCTTCTATTTTATATTGATCATGATTAATCAATTGAAATTTTGTTATTACATATATATGTTTAAATAAACTATTTTGGGTTAAACTATATGGGCCGGTTTCCCGTACAGGAATTAGATTAAGCCAGGACTAGACCTTTGCTAATTTAGGATATTTAAGAGTT
>JAUCMS010000031.1:7755072-7769462 GCA_032357445.1 Enteromius radiatus | reverse complement strand
TACAAATATATTATGTAAAGAAAAACTTTTATTTTGGATGCGATTAATCGCGATTAATCATTGCCCAGCACTATCATAAATACTTCCTTGCTTTGTGTCTAGTGATTTGTGCTTGACCACCATGGCAAAAAAAGGGATTGCTTTGGTAACAGACCCAGCTGTAGATTAGTGATTCTATTTCTGAGGTTTAACTAGCAGGAAAGATGCTACACTGACTTGCGTGTTTTTTGTAATGAGCCAATAAGAGCTGTGAGCTTCACACAAAATGCTCTTCACACTCACTTATGATGTTTGTGTCATGCTGGTATGTTCAGACACTATAGGTTTGAATCACTGTTTAAAAACAACGTATTGTTAAATATTACACTTGTGTATTGTTTTTGCAATGTAATGTTAAAATTGTATATTTGACACTTTATATCAGGGGTGTGATATGAAGAACGGCACAGAGAATAAAATAGCACTTCACAGGAAGTAGAGAAATAAATTTACCAGTAGTCTTTCTGTACTTCTTGAGTGCATTATTTCTCACATGTATTTTATTCAGTTACACAGTAGTAAATTGTCTCTACTTTTAAGAGTGCATTTAGAGTATAAAGAAAAAATATACAGTATACATGTATGCATATGTATATATAATCCACATAAAAGCATTAAACAGGATCACTTTTATTTTATATCTGGGTAACTGACAAATACAAACTGGACTGTGTCCTATCATAGTTTGACAGCAAAAATGTTAATAAATAAATAAACATGAGAACAATTTATTTCTTAGAGTTAGCACTAGAGAGTTTTATCTTCAATGTTAGAGGGGTTTTTTTTCTGTCATACCATAGGAAACATTGATATGTCAACTACCCATTTACATACATTATTTCATATCTGAATGTGTCATCATGCGTCACATCATACTGTGTGATTCATTTAGATGCTGCAAACTGGAATACAGCTTTCACACTTTTTTTATCATTATAACAATGTTTTTCATGTCTATTCCAGATTCCTAATGAAGGATCTCTGACTTTGGTGATCTCGCTGATTGTGCTGCAGGGAGTGACGGGAATCTCCTTTGGATTGGTCATTTCCTCTGCTATCGATGACGAGCAATCAGCCAATCAGGCGGCTCTTGGAATCTTCTACCCCAACCTCATCATTAGCGGTAGACTGTTTAAAAAGACGTTAAAAAATAAATTAGACCAGATAAGGTTACGCCATGGCTTATTTTAATTGCTATTATTTATATTTATGTAACTCTTAAACCTCACACTTTTGTATTGATCCAGTCCTTTATTTTAAGATTGTCTGTCATTTCTCCCTCGACCCCAAAATGGTGCCGTCCAGAAAATAAGATGATAAGAGCTATATTAGGCCCATACTCTCTGGATGTGTCCAGCAGATTAAAGGATGTGATTCCACACTGGGTAAAATTGTGGATTGATAGTGGAGTGGAATAAACCGAGTGAATGATGATTGATGGGTGAGATAAAAATAGCAAGGAAATGCAGATGATTATTGTAAAGAAATGGAAGGTAATTCTCCTTAGTGAGGCCTATCCCACTTACTGGTCATAAGGTCACCATTTAATTTGTCATTTATCATTTAAGGTCTGCTCAAGTAACAAACACACTACTAAGTACTAAATATATACATACGTAGATGATGTTGCAGATTAAGGTTTTCGAACTAATGAAATTAGTCATCTATCTCCTGTAGGTGTTATCTGGCCGGTTGAATGTATCCCGTATCCTCTGCGTTATTTGAGTCTAGCCCTGCCCCAGACGTACGCATCTGAAGCCCTGCGCTGCATCATGTACAGAGGTAGAGTATGTGCACTCATGCACGCACACACGTTCAATATAGCGATAATACTTACGATTCATTAGTTAACATGAACTAAGAATAAACAATACTTCTACAACATTTATTAATCTTAGTTAATTCATTATTAAAATCACAACTTGTATTTGTTAACATTAGTAAATGTGCTGTGAGCTAACATGAACTAATGATGAATGATTGTTTTTTTACGAACTATAGATGAATAAGTACTGTAATAACTGTATTGTTCACTGTTTGTTCATATTAGTTAATAGATTAACTAATGACACCTTAGTGTCACCTATAGCCCTAACCCTAACCAACTGAAAATACAGTTGTTCATTGTTTATTTATGTTAGTTCACAGTGCATTAACTAATGTCAACAAAGTGCTACCGTGTTACCATTATAGCACTGGTACCAATAAACTTCTGATATAAATCAGTTATATAAAGTGTATAATAATAATAATAAATATTTATTTAAAATTATAAATATATTTTTTATTCATAACTAAAAATTAATAAAAATAAAAAATATTTAATAAGACAGCAATAAATGTATAATTTCAATTATAATTTATTTATAATAAGATATATATTAAAAATACATTTATAATTTTGTGTAATTTCATTTATGAATATATTTGTATTTAATAAAAAATTATATACATATGTATATATATTTAAGATCTAATGTTATAAAAAAATAAAATTTTATATTAATAACAGGTTGGTATAAAATTATTTGTTATTTTGACATCCCTTTAGGAGACTTTATAAATCCCACAAATGTGTACATATAAACATGACTAATAGTGTATACTCTCATAGTGGTTATTGAGTTGCATAGTACGGGTGGAGTCTTCAAACAGAAACATAGTGTCTGAAGCATGTCTTCTATTGTCACATCACATTTTTCATTTGGACTGGTCTTCCCGCACACCTCAGATATGTAACATCTCTTGTATGATGTGTCAGACGATGCAAACACAACAATTCTCTCTGAAATCCCACTCAACTAACATTTTCCTTCTGATGCAAACATCTTGAGTTACAGCAGACTTCACGACACCTGACACTCTTCTCTCTCAATTATTCACGGAGCAGGAGGAGCGTCTGCCTCCATTCCTAAATTAAACACAGCTTCCCTGTTGTTTACCTGCCAGCATTGCTCACGGAGGGGAACCGGTTAGTTAGACAGTGTGAGGCTCAGAGGATGACACGCAGTCAAAGTTCAAGTTCAAACATATTACTGATACTGTACAGGCTAGATCAGAGCTGAGACTGGTCATGTGACTGGAAATGTACAGACTGTACACAAACCTGGTTTTCCCCTTTATTAATCTACCTGAGGACCTTGGTTTATGATTATGACACCACAGTGACATCGCTCTGGTGCGCCATTATTGTTAACTAAACCTTTTTTAAAAATGTGTTAAATGAGAGCTGAAATAAAATTTCAAACTTAAACGTTCAAAGTGTAAACTGAACTGTTTCCCTGACAGCTAAGTAAATAAAGTGGCCTAAGTTTTAATGGAAGTATTACAATTGCTAAAAATATATATGTAATATTGATAATAATAATTAAAGGTTACATAAAATGTGACCTAGAAAATATACATTTAAATAAAAACTGAAAATATAAAAATAATTAAAAACATTAATAAATACTACAATAGCTTATAAATAATATTACACAAACACTGCTCTGTACGTGCTGTCTTCCTCAACTTTACCTGTGACTATTTAAAAATAGTCTCGTAGAACCAGATTTACATGCAGTTAGGTTAACTCAACAGCTGTCCTAAATGCTCCCCTCTATCGTGGGTGTATGTAGGGTCGAAAAGTCTGATTCATTCTTGTGAGTCGATTCAATCACATGGTTCATGAGGCCTTCACAAATTTTAATGTTTAACATTTTACAGTTCCCTTAAATATACATGGATTTGTTTTCTGTCTTCATGTTCTGGTACTGATCCTCTATGGTTCTCTTATTTCACATTCAGGTTGGGGTCTGTCCCGTATGATGGTCTGGCGAGGTTTTGCAGTCACTCTAGGCTGGAACACGTTCTTCCTAATGCTGGCAACGGTCATTCTCAAGTTGAGAACGTGAGAGGCTCTGCCAATAAAAAGGTGCTTCAGATGTGGTATAGTGGTATCAGATGAGGCCAAAAGATAATTGACATATGGATTTGACAATCTGAGCCTCTCTCTTTTTTAACATGCCATTCACTCAAAACTGGCCTCACAAGGACCATCAGAGTGAAACTCAGGGCATCCATCAACCAGCTAAGAGACCTATTCAACAAACACTTTACTGACAATGCGACACATAACACTCATCGTGAGTTTCACACGGGCTTCAATTATTTAAAAATCCACCAAGTGTTGAAGCCAACTGTTGGAACTTTCCATAGACTCCTTTTCCTCGGTTTATGTAGTGTGTGATGAATCCAGATTCACTGAATAGGTTTTTAGTGCATGTTCCATATGCCTTGTCTGTGCCAGTAAACCTTAGACTGGTTACAACCAGACAAAGTTTTTTTTAGGGAACCCTTGTACTCCCTCATCCTGAAAAGAAAAAGCATTGCTTAGCAAGGATTCTTCACGGGGCGCAGTTCATCCTTGCATAGGAGTGTTTTGTTTTCCAAACTGCTGCTTGTTCTTCTTTTTTTTTAATTTTTTTTTTTATGCTAAACGTTTTTAGTGTGGGTGTTAATCAACAAGTGCCATAAAGAAAATGAAGGAAGAACTGCAATGTTTACATTTGAGCACATAGCAGGCCAAAGTTAAACCTGCAAGTTGAACTGAAAAAACAAGTTTAGTCCTGTTTTTAGTATATATTGTATTTGCACAAACTGTATTACAATGCAAGCCATGGTTAGATGGACTAGTGAAAGTAGTTTGATTAATATTTTAGTGTGCAATATTTAATGAGCTGAATGCATAAAGAATATTTTAAATTGGTTTGGGGTATGAATCGTATGTGTGTTTCTCTGTCCTTCTTAAATGTCAACAAATTTGTCATGTTTTCATATTTTCTTGTCATTGAATCTTGAAGTTTAACATTAGGATACTTGATTTCTACCTTTACCTTCACTGACCAGCTCCAGGTTCTGGTTTGGTTTAAATTCTGAAGTCTCTACACCATAGTCAGACAAAACAAATGACAGGCTCTGCTTAAATCAGTCGAAAGACTTTGCATGGTAAGACTACATTTAAATGTGGTTGAGTTTATATCTGATATCTATGGAAGCCCGTTTCCGCCACTGAATAAAAATATAATATATAAAGTCACAATTCTGACTTTTTCTTAGAATTGTGAGATTGCGAGTTATAAAGTCCAATTTTGGACAAAAAAATTAATAATTTCTCAAAATTCTCAGAATTTGCAACTTACGATCTTATTATATATGAAATAATTCTTACTTTATAACTCACACTTGTGAGTTTATATCATGCAATTCTAAGAAAAAAGTCAGAATTGTAAGATAAAAAAAATCGAAAAAAGTTTTTTTTTTATTCAGTGGCGGAAAATATCTGTACTTTGAACAGTTCACAAACTGAACACTGCTGTTCAATGTAAATTAAAACTTAAACAGGAAAATACAAACAGAAATTACTACTTTAATTGTAGTAATAATGATGCCTACACTGCAATTTCATGCTATGTTTTGATAGAACATGACAGTTGATTTTAGGACTAGAGCAAAGGTTTGTTAAGTACTGTGTCATTTTGAAAGGTCATCGTGTCACCTTTATACACACACAAGACCATTCTTTGCTACCTCTTAAATTGTTGCGTATAAGGCCCTCATATATGTGAACGTTGACATTCTCGTGGTGTAAAATGATCTTATTAATGACATCTTTTTCAACAATAAACCTTTTTAATTTCTATAATGACTGTTTTTGTATTCAACAATGTTTATCAAACCCAACACCTGTATATTTCTTCATCGTCCTCATTCATTACCAGCCCACTGTCACTTTTCAATATCTACTGTACATTTCAAATCTCTACTGGCTTCAAAAGCTTCTCAAGATCTCTTAGAAATTTAAAGGGATAGTGCACCCAAAAATGAATATTTGGTCATTAATTGCTCACTATCATGCCATTCCAAACCTGTAAAACTTTTGTGCATTTTCACAAACTAAGATGTTTTTAAGATGCTTTCTGACTTTTCTCACTATGTTTCTTAGCTTTGTTGTCTATGCAGGGTCCGAAAGCTCACAGATTTCATCATTTTCATTTGTGGGTGCACTATACCTTCTTTAATAGGTTATTCCCAGAATATTACAGATATTTTCCTTATATTTCCATTGTACATGTATTCATGTAACTACATTTCCTGTTTTGATGAACTAGACAAAATGATTCATCAATGCATCATTCCATGAATACTAGTCAGAGACAATATCATTTAAAAATAACTATCCCTGTAACAAGGTCGGCTACGTCCAGCATGCTAGCACACCGATAAACAAAGAAGCTTATTGCATTTGACAGACTTGTGTTATTAATCTCACCTGATATCTACTGATGTGAATATTGCTGACTTTAAAGAAAGGTCAGACAGTCTGATATATCATGTGAGTAATGTTAAACATCACACAGTCACTGTCAACTTTCATCTCTTATTCAACAGGCTCTGAAGATAGCGTTACCTAATTTGATAACAAATCAGGATTGTTAATTTAATGTAAATTATGTTAAGTAAATTATGTTGCCATATATGAAATTGTCTCATTCCACTGTCGGGAACCAAAGACACTTCTAAGAATAAGCTAAAACTTTATTCTGTATTCCTCAGTTCTAGGAACGACTGGAAAAGTGCCCATCCTCCCGTATCAGGCATCATTTATTACGGGAAATCAAACACCACACCCAGGCTACATGATCAGGATTCATAGTTGCTCGAAAAATACAGGCAATCCATTACTGGAAGTTAAAAAAGCTGATAAAAAAAATTATTCTGGATTCTATTTCTAAGAAATGTTATATCAATAAGAAAACCCACATAAAGATACAGTGTCTAAGTGACTAGATGACATCACCAGCAAATCACCCAGTGAAATCAAAGTCTATAAATAGATTTTTCTGCCAGTGCCTCACTGCTGTGTTAGGGCAGGTTTGGATTTAAAAAAGAAAAAGAAAAAAAAACCTCAAGGAAGACAGAGAATATACTGCAGCTCATCATTATTCTGGTAAATATATCTGAGAGAGAGCTAGAAATTTATTTGCACTTTATGTTGATATAAAGTACTTTTAAATGAACATTACAAAGTATCTTGACTCCTGTGCACATGATTCTTCGGGTTTGTTTCTCTATGTTCTAAACATTCTGCAAATATATTTTCATACATAGTTACAGTCACCATAACAACTGGGACAACAATTGAAACACCAACCCCCAAACTGGTGGAAGTTGTTAGGCTAAATGTTATATTTGGTTAAGCCCCAGTGTTGTGATTTTATCACATACTGCTGTCACACTGTCATGTTTCTCCTCAGCTCACCTCACAACACAGCTCTTATGTTTTAAGTCTTATCAGGGACACACTTAAAATAGGTTCTCAAATCACCTTTTAGATAAAACAACAACAAGTCATTTAAAATGTATAGTGGCGACTTTCTTATAAAGATACAGGGGCTTTCGTTTCTACATTTATGTACATTGAATAGGCCTGTAAAACAGCACAAAGTATACCGTCAAATAAATTAGTATATTGCTGTAGACAACATTTTTGTGTGACAGCTACCATGACATGAACATGATTCCTTGACAGCAATACGCTGTGTTTTCCGACAACTTTGTAATCATTGATGACCAGCTGACCTTCAAAGATCACATTGCAAAGACTGCTCAATCTTGCAGGTTTGCACTATACAACATCAGAAAGTTCAGATCCTTCCAAACAGAGCATGCTGCACAACGTCTTGTCCAGGCCCTTGTTATTTCTAGGATAGACTACTGCTATGCTCTTCTGGCTGGACTTCCTTTAGGCACAATCAAACCTCTACAAATGATTCAGAATGCAGCGACGCAACTGGTCTTCAACTAGTCCAAATAAGCCCATGTTACACTTTATCTCATTGCAGTGGCTTAATATCACCAACCATTCCCATTTTATTAAGGTGTATCCATATAAATGGCCCACCCTGGTGTATCCATATAAATGGCCCACCCTGGTGTATCCATATAAATGGCTGGCAAGCTGGGAAGTGGCCAAAACCCCTCTAAAACCAGTCTGCTGACCAGTTTAAACCACCGTATGCTGGCTTTAGCTGTTTTTTTTCAGCAGGGATGTAATATTTGACTATCGGTTGAAATGGGTACTGCAATTCTGGCCTGAAATCTGCCCAAAAAGCACATTTTAGAGTGGAATTGCTGACTATAGCACCATTTTTTTCAGAGAAATGTAATTTTTTGGCTTTAGAAGAGAAAATCAATTTGTGTTAAGCATGTTTACGTAATAAAAATAGGCCTAATAGTGCTGAGAAACTTAAAAACGTGTACTTTGTGTACTATAGTTGTAAATTGGTTTGTGTAGTAACAGGGAGAGAGCAAGAGTGTGTCATATAGGTGAGAACTGTAGAAATATAGGTGTGAGGTGTCACTGTTGTTGCCATGACAACATAAACACAAGCAACCTTATGCAGATATAATCTACACCACAGCTTATGTGATATGTGTGCGTGTACATGTCTGTGTGCACTGACTAACCACTAACCATGATGATCTCCGAAAGTTTCTGCAAATGCATGTGAAATGTGTGCTCGTTATTTTGTTGACCCACCTGACTTACATTGTTCTTGGTGCGTCATAAAAGTATAAGCATTTCAACACACGACTTGTGCCAACAGCACACTGTTTTCACAACATTGCTATGAGCTATGAGCAGGCTTGGGCTAGAGTTGAAGGATATTACCAGATCATGTCTGAACAAATCAACCTTAACTGTGTTGAGTTACGTGGCACAGTTAAATCATCTCTCTGCTGAACATGTTATCTAGACCAGGACTAGTCATAAGGTTTTCTCTTTTAAGCGCAAGGAAATCCCAAATCATAAAAGTCTGGGTGGAAGAGAGATGATCTGATTGCTTTTAGGTTTATGTAAGACTTTGGCTGTGTAGCATCACTGCTCTCAATATAATCAGATGATGTCGTTGGATACCTCTATCATCTGGGACAGGTTTGAGATGTTATCTTCTATAATGTTTATTTTGTCTACATGACTACAATAAACTTGACTGGACCTGACATTAATCTATCATAACATTGTTTAGTGATAAACCTAAATTCTCATTATACAGGCATTACAGTTCCAATAGTACATGGCAAAATAAGGCAGTGTTGTGTCAGAAAACAGGAAACCGCACAAATGCCTTTATTGACAAGTTTATGTAAATATATATATAATATATATATATATATTTTTTTTTTTACTTTTAAATATATGAATACTGCTTGTATTTTATGAATAATTCATAATAAGGGCTTTACTCCTCTGCTTTACCTCTCTTGATTATTGCAAACAAAGCAGTTATTGTTTTCTGTAGACGTGACTGCAGCTCTAATATGAGATTTGCTGCAAAGATACATTGCGACTTCTGACTCGCTCAGAATTGAGAACTACATTACCCAGAATGCTCTTCACCCGATCAGTGACGCGGCAGGTTTTTTTCTCAGCTCTTCTAGTCTCTAGCCACTACAACACACCACCGTCTGTTTACAGTCTCTCTAGAAGCAGCCGGCGGACAACACCATTTTTCAAGCATTAGTATTTGTTTCGGTCCTCTATTTCTTCCGAGCCCGAGACTGACTGAGGTCACGTTACATTTAACGGCAAAGAGATTATTTTTGTTTGAATTTAGAGGATAACTCTTAACACCTGCTGGCTTTGTTAGCAAGTTAGCCTCTCGTGTCCTTAAAGGCTCCTCATCCTTAGTTCTCACTCTGTCATATTCTGGTTTGTTTTATTTTCTTTGACCATTTATTCAGTCAAACAGCAGTTGTAGCTAAACCCGTGCTAACGGAGCAGCTCTTTGTTCGTGCCTCGGAAAACACACCAGCACCGCCGTGAGTAACGTTAACGTTACCTCATATTCACTAGTAAAATAAACAAAATGTGTTTCATAAAATAACATTTATTTTACTAATGATTTTACTTGTTTTTCGTTTTTTTACTTGTTTTATTTTGTGTGTAGGCTATCTTCTGGCTATTGATTGAAGTTGATTTCGTGGTTAAGTGCTCATCTTTTTTATTGTATTGTTTGAGTCTCTCAGATAAACTGAAATGGGGTGGTTCTGTTTTTATAAAAGTGAAGATTAAATGTCTGTAACTGAAGTACATTTATTGTTTAGAAGAGCAAAGAATTGTCATTTTAGTTATTTGTCTGTTATATTTTTCTAGGTATCCTGTCACATATATACAAATACTGTGATTTTTTTTTTTTTTTTTTGTTTTCTTCTGTTTTAGTCACTAACTTAACTGTGCGTTGTTACCCAGCACGTCCGAAAACAACCTAGTATTATAGCACTCATTATATTATGTGTCAAGTCCAGTTATTGACAACAAGCCTTCGTTTTCATCTGTTTGAGAAGACAATGGAGAGTCATACTAATTGAGAAAGCAGTGCACTCCATATACTTTATGGACAGAATTTGCATTAGCTTTTATGGGCTCGTTACAGACCTGTCATTGTTCTTTGCTGATGTATTTAAACGCTCAGAGTCATTTGCATAGGGAGACCGAGCATCTGGTCCGACCCAATGTGGCCTTTGTCCCGTTCCCGTGCTGACGTCAGGATGTCAATCAGCCCCCCCCTTATTTGGTACCAGCCGGTGCTGCTACATCTGAATTATTTATTAGAACAATCAATGGATTAACATGCGTTAATACAACATTTACTGTCACTTCATTGTTTCTTTTATCACATTCATTAATACTGCCGAATATAGGAAACTTCAGAACCTCCAAATTGTTCGGAAGCTTGAAAAACCTTACTGGACATATACTGTACAAAATTGTTTGCTGCATTTTAAGCCTGGTTTCTAAAACTTGCACATGACATTTTAATATATTATGAGGTTTCATTTATTACTAATTTTTGCGACTTATCTACAAAAAAAGCCTAACTATTCATTAACATTAAGCATTTATCTATTTTTACATAGTTAAATTGAAATAGTTTGAGATCAAGCTAAAAGTTTGTAAGTGTATGTGCTTTAAAACATTTTGAGTGAATTTAGATTTGTGACCTTCGCTATGGGTATCTTAGTAGGAGAACTAGCAGAGCATGTTTTTGCTGTTATAAACTAACCTTTCTGAATGCTGGCAATACAGTGGTGTTGTTTTCTACCTACTAGCAGTACAGTTCCTTGTTTGTGGAGTAAAGTTACTGGTAAGAGAATATTGTTCCTTCTGAGTTTGTTTTGCCTTGATAAATTACCAGGGAGTTATTTCCTTTAGTTGTTTCGGTGTTTTCCTTTAACAGGGTCAAAGGTTACCCCCACTCGACACGTTGGGCCTTGTATTTTTTGCTGTATTGGTGATTTGAGTATGTTGTTTGTCTTTGTGTGCACGTCACCTTATGTAACGTGTATTACATGTATTCCCTCAAGCGTGGTAGCTGCACTGACTCTGCTGTAGTGTAAAATGATCTCAGTCTGTATCACTTTCAGTGTCTTCTATGACTGCAGGTCTAGGATTCATTTTTAGCCTCTTCATCTTATTGAGTACAGTGGCATTAATTGCGAAAAACTCTTCCTGGATCAGTGCTATGATGGTGAGATACACATGAGCCCTGATCTGTTTGCAGCAGATCAGATATCTGTGAAACTGGCTAATGTCTCTGTCAGTAAGCTTGACTTCATCCCAGAGCTCACTGGAGTCACGTTGTAATTCTGTGATAAAGATCACGATGTTCAGTTTAGCTTTTTATTTGCTGTTTTGCTTCGCTTAACTTTGATCTTCTTTCAAAGTTAGCTTGCTGTCATTATGATGTATTTTCCATTTATTAAGCCTACATGTTTGAGAATAGATCTTGTAAGGCAATTCAATGTAGTGTAAGTAAATCCTATCGCAGTAGTGCAGTGATCTAACTTTCTGCTTGTCACCTGTGACATGAGAAACTCTTTTTGCAGGTTTCACACTTTGTAGGTTGATAAAACAAGAAATTGCCCACTTTTGACTTGCCACCTCAAAGTATACATTTCAATGATGTATTTCATTTGAAGAATAAGCATGATGCTTTTTTGGAAATTGTGCCATGCCTCTGCGTTTAAATAGCACTCCTGGACCTCCATGGGTTAATAATTTGATTTCCATTGATAATTGGTGTGTGATTTTTTTTTTTTTTTTTTTTTTTTTTTTTGTCAACACATTAAACTATGTAAAAAACAAAGTATTTAATAAGAATATTTCATTCATTCAGATCTAGGATTTGTTATTTTAGTGTTCCCTATATTTTTTTGAGCAGTGTATATCAAAACAGAAAATGGAAATTAATAATTTTAAGGTAATATTTAATTAATTAATTAATTAATTTAATAGATATTTCATAGTAATTCATTGTTAAAAAGAAACTCTGATCATAAAATATGTATTGTGAAAAGAAAAAAATCCCTTAATCTCAAAACATTTGGATCAGTAGTGTACGAGTGAACATAAAACCATAATATTCTTTTACCACTACTGTATTTTGGCCACTTTGTTTGGTCTACACAATAAAGTTTTAAGGATGACGTATACTGTGGAAACTAGGTCAGACATTGGGCACCTCAGAGGAAAAGGAAGCAGGAAGAGCTCTCTCTTTCTCACATGCTTGGCTTGTGCTGACAGTCTGCTTCAGTCCTTTTGAGTTTGTTTGTAGTTGCAACACCTGAAAACTGAGGAAATTATGCGTGTTTTAGACGCTTAGGTTACAGTTGTCCTTACAGAAAACTAGGAGGTGGAGTTAAGACTTTTACTTTGTTACATATTGACACTGAAGGCTGGCTTCTTAAAATTCAACCTTGTCAACACATGCAATATTTCTAAATAAAAAAAAAAAAACATCTTGTACCCCAATCTTTTTAGTAGTCTGTTTGATGGTAGTCTTCACACCTGGTTGGATTGTGTACGTTTTTGTATTTATTTAATCTCCACTTCGGGTTCTCTATTCCATAAGCGTGTAACTCAAGTTTTCAGTTTCAGTATCTGATGTTCCAAATAAAACCTGATTCTGATAATCTGTCCTGCTGACTCTCACTTTCTGCATGCTTTTTGTTCCGAGCAGCTAAATTTTGAGCAGTGTGTGAAAGATGAGACTGGCCATGTGACCTGAAGGACACACCAACCCCCATCTCAGGCCTCTGTTCCCCTCAACTTCCTTTGGGGAGAGCCAGAGCTGATCACTGCAGGCTGTAAATGAGTTATTGTCATGGAGACCGAGAGGTCAGCCTCTGCCAGTCAAAGCTGAAATGGCCAGAAGGATGAGCTCTGGCATACAGAATATCTGGTGCTTGCATCATTAAAAGGGGGTTCTTTCGAACTGCTCAAAAATAATCTAAAAACCAGCTGACTGGTGTTTCAACTGTTTTTATTAGTGCTAGCATAAGGACTTCTCTGAAATGAGACTTGTTTCCTGTTTACACAGCCGAGAGCATGCCCAACCTTATTGGATCATTGGGATCATTTGACAGTTTCTGGGAAGATTGCATTGTGCTCTCCGGGGTAGCAAGTGTTTCTTTAGATGTTTGTTTGGATGGCTAGCCATTGTTTCAGACATGCACACATTGCCCCAAGTGCATGGAGACTCAATATGTGTGTTTCTCTGTGGTGTTTTTGTATGTGTGTGTGTGTGTCTGCATGGTTAGTTCATTGTCACCGTCCAGTCTGTTTGTTTCTCTTAGGTTTCAGTGCTCATGTCATTGAATAATTAAAAAGCCCCTGAAATTGAAGCTCTGTCCCTGCCCTCCTCTCTCCTGTCCTCCCTCCATCTGTCTGTTTTGCACTCGTTTAAGAAAGCAAGCCGTTTCACTGTGTCGTGTTCTCCGTAACTGTTTCTCATTCCTAGATGGTTATCTTCAGTTTTATATTGCTTCCTATCTCTTTGTTTTAGTTTAAGTAATAGCGGTTCCATAAGTTCATAAGAGGTGTGTATTTAGGGGTCATATGTGCACAGAATGTGTTTGCAGTCAATACGCCATTTTCTAAAGTTTTTTTTATGTAAACCTGCAGATATGTTTGACTGTTTGTTGCGTTCAAGTCTTATGTCTTTTTCAGTGCCTCACGCATGACACTTCGTTCTAACAATACAGTGATCAAGGAAAAAGTTTGACTTGAAAATCAAATTTCTAGACCATGTCTACATTCTCTTTTCCATTCCACTACCCTGTTTCACCTTTTTAAATACAAAATACACATTGTATGACCGCCCTTTTGACGTGACCTGTAGCATGGGGAAAATTCAACAGTTTAGAAAATATTAGTGCTGTCAAACAATTAATCGCGATTAATCGCATCCAAAATAAAAGTTTTTCTTTACATAATAAAGATATAGATAAAGATATATACTGTG
>JAUCMS010000031.1:7730350-7747078 GCA_032357445.1 Enteromius radiatus | reverse complement strand
TACGCAAGAAGAAGATGGAAGCAAGTCCAGTACCTTGCAGATTTATTTTGGACTAGATGGACACGAGAATATCTTCCGCTTCTTCAGGAGCGTCAGAAATGGTTAAAACCCAAAAGGAACTTCATGATGGGAGATGTAGTGCTGTTAGTGGATGGTTCTTCCCCCCGCAACTCTTGGGTAATGGGGAAAACGTTACTGGAGTTGTTGGACGAGCTGCAAAAGTGGTAAATAAGAACTTGCACAAAGATATGCCACTACAGGCCTGTGATAAGTACATATCAAGATATGATGAAATGAAAAATGACCATATCGTGCACCCCTAGTGAGTAATTAGCAGAATGTTTTTTTGGGGTGAACTAACCCTTTAATTGTCCTGAAAGTCTTTTTGCACTGTTATATGAGAAGTTAACGGCTAAGGCTAACACCTGTTAGCACTTCACATTCTGTGAATGTCATTTAGACCACTTGCTTTGATGGTGTTATCAGGATTGTGTGTATGGGGCAGGTGTTGATTTTGTATGGCTGTGAGGAATTTATGAGTGCAGTTTATGCATGTGGCATTAACCCGTAAACCTTGTTAAAGTATTATAGAGGGACTGTATGGTCACATTCTCCACTGCACCCTTAAAGTAAGTGACTCAGAAGTACAGCAGTTTAAGCCCGTAGCAACAGTCTGGTATGTGGGACAGGGATCGCTGTGGGAGGCTGGAGGGAGGTGTGAATAAAGAAGACTGTCTGTCTGGATGGAGGGATGAAGGAGGGTGTGAATCCCCAGAGTGGCTGTCGTTGATGTTTAGGGACAAAGAATGAAAAGATGGACATGAAGGGACATAGCTCTTGTAAGCCAACATGGACATGAACTCACATAATTAATTTTGTATTAATATTCATATTTTGAATGATTTTTTTAGGGCATGTAATAAGGAGTAGTTAGGGCTGGCCAATATGGCAGAAAATTAAAATCAGTTTATGTATTTGTTTTCAAAATTGTTGACTGATTGTCAATATTACGATTTACTAGTCAGCTTGAAAGTGTTTGCATGTGTTCGGGCTTCATTGTAGTATGTAACCCTTTTCACCTACCAATCAATTCTTGATTTATAAAATCATGTTCAGTCCTCCATTAATTTTTTTTTTTGTTTATTTTACTGTTTATAAGGATGTTGTAATATAACTATATAATAATAATTTTTAGTATATATATATAAGTTATTTGTTTACATTTTTTATTTATTTGTTGTATTGTTCTGTTGTCTAAAATTTCATGTTGACTTTGAGTCACTGACAGGATGAAATATTTATTTATACCCAAGAATGTCGCTCATATAGTTTTGAATGGGAAATGTTGTTTCTTTTGCTCAAATAGTGTTATAAAAAGCTTATTTCTCAGGTGAGATCAGTCAGTTCACATGCACAGAATCACAGAATTGATCGTCCATATTAACTGTTGCAGTTTTTCCAATTCAAAACTATTGGAGTGACACGTCTTGGGTATTCTGTAGTCTTGCCTAGGACTGCGCATGCACACTGACTGATCTCGCCTGAGAAATAAGATTTTTATAACGCTATTTGAGCAAAAGAAACAGCATTTATTACACAGTTGTCGTCAGATTTCATTAGTGATTTCAAATGACATTTAATCGTAAGCTTAGTGAATCGTTTTGGAGAATTGGATGTTTCCCCATTCAGAGAGATGGAAGCTGCACTTGGATGCCCGAGAGGCATTTCAAAGATGGCTGCCGAGTGACATGACTTGTCTTAAAGAGACTTTGATGATGTTCTAGATTTCAGAACATCATGTAATATCACTGATGGGATGTAACCTCCCTCATTAACAAATGCATATGCCGTCGGTTTCACTTGCTGTACTGTCTTTCCTGACACCTTTTCCACTGACCTCACATGGTCACCAGTGCCTGGCAGGAAACATCATTCTAAATTTTCAAGGACAAATCTGTAAAATCATGGTTTAGAGTGAGGGTCATGATAATCATCACTCTTTTGTTGACTGAATTATTTGACCTCTCTACATGGTGTAATATGACAATTTGGCCAGGTTTCACACAAAATGTCCCAGTGCACCAGTTGGCTGGACCTAGATAGTTTTTATTCTTACTGTACGATTTTAAAATCCCTCTCACTTGAGGAAGAGAAAATGTATGATAGACGGAAACAGTTGTGATAGCACACAGGCAACACATTGTGATGCAGGAAAAATATGTTATTTCCTGTTTTTCTGTGTAGAAAAGGTAATTGTGCAAGATCATTTGTTTAAGGTGTAAACAGCGATTGTTAGGATATTTTGACCGGCTTTCTAGGTGTTAAGCTGCATGGATTTGTGTCTGTCTGAATGTTTGGGTCTGTCTTTATTTGCCCTTTAGATCTTGTTAGCAACTCTAATCTCATGTCTAAAAGTATAGACTGTACTGTTAGTCAGCTTACTATGAAGAAGAGTGTGGTCAAGACACTGGAAAAATAGGCCACTTAACATCACTAAAGCAGTTCAAGTGGTGCCTTGTAAAATTTGATAAATCATTCCTGTCATTTTCTAACCTAAATATTACAGCGAAAAGCATAACTAAAATAGCCATTTTACAGTTTTCTTACAAGTATTCCTTCTCTGTTTTTCTCAGTTGCAGTGATGATGAGGATGATGGTGATGAAGAGGAGACAGAGCTGAGAGCTGAGTGTGTGTGGTTGTGTTGCGTTCACACTGGGAGCGGGAAGAACCCACCTCCCCCACACACACTGCATCCATGTTCTCCCCCGACCAAGAAAACATCTCCACGTCGTCAACCAAAGTGCCAGTCAAATATGGAGAACTCATTGTGCTTGGGTAAGACCTTCTGGCCTTTGACCTTGGATCAGCGGGAAGCGGCACCTGTCGTGCCCGAGTTAATAGTTTGTAATTCTTAGTGACAACTTTGCATGTGCTTTGTGTTTCTGAAAATAGAATCAGATGCGGCGAAGGTTTTGTATTCTTTGTTTCTGTTGTTGTTACTAGTAACATCATTGTGGGCAAAATGTGAGGAAGATGCAAGTTTGAGAACAACTGAGCCTTCTGTTAGAAAACACAGTGGGCTTCAACGTGGTGTTGGAGTATCATAATGCACTTCATTGACTTTCATTTGCAAAACAGACGTCTGTGTGTGTTTTTTTTTTTTTTTTTTTTTTTTCGCTATCATCACATGACTCACTGGCGTCTAAAAGAGCTTTTTGTGTAGTAACTTCTTTGATTAGATATTCTCAGGGGTCATGAATTGGATTAGATTCTCATCCTGAGGTGGATAGAGAGCTCACCTCCATTATTGTGTTGGGTTACGGACGATTTTAGTGTTGTGTTACCTCTAAACTGTGGTTTTAGCTACCTTGTGAAATAAAACTCAAATCGCAATAGGACTTTAATTAATTATATAGTTATATTATAAAGTTTTTTTTATCTGAAAAAGTATGTAGAGACACATTAATTCTCTTGAATATTTTGGAAATTATATTTGTTACATAAGTTTAATTACTGAGCTTCTAGCTGTGACAGAGCTCTCTTGAGCTTATAACCTACATGTAACCACACACACTGCTTCATGAGTCAGTCTTCTGATGAGATGGCTCGTTTTCCTCCACCACCTTCTTTTCCCTCTGCTTTTCACTCTCTCTCCTCCCAGCAACAGCTGACACTGAAAGACTTCCTTCATCTACACCTCTCCGGGGGGGGGTTTACTCCCTCTATCCTCTGTTGTTGTTTCCAGAGTGTTTTTTTGAAGGAATGCAGTTGTAGATTAGAAAATGCTGCTGTGGAAATACCCTGGTCGGTGTGCACATACATCATGTCCATGAAATTCCCTTTCTGTGATGACTCACTGTTCATTAACATTGTTTTTCCCCTCCATACATCAGTTCTTAAGATCGTCATAGAAAGTCTTAAGGAATATTAGGCTTTTTCAGACTTACTCAAGCTGAAGATGTCACCTGGTGGGAAACTCCAGATGTCTTTTCTGATCTCTTTTTAAAATGGAGTGTAGTTTTATAAGGAAAGCCTCAAGTGAAACAAGCACTCTCATTCAGCTTGTTTAGCTTGTTTATAGAGTACATTATGATAATGTGGGTCTGCCAAAATATGTTGAGAATGTACTCAACAGCGTCAATGCATGCCTTCAATGAACTCATGTTAAATCAATCGGAGACTTAATACAGTCCATTGCTGAGCATCTAAAGCCTGAACCCACACAATACCAAATACACAATGTTGAACTACACAACTACATTGCAGCCACTGTGTCTGTGAAGAACACTTGGGTGTTAAGTGGGTGGAGAATGGAGGAAACCTCTACAGAGGAAACCACAAGACATAGCAGGTGTAGCATTCATAGTGTTCAGTGTTTATGTTGTGTACACAGTGTTCACAAATCTGATTTGTCTTTTTAAATGCTGCCAAAATCTTTATTACAAAATGTTCACATGGCCATTTTTTTGTAAGTCCTAATATCAGATCCGTTCATTCAGATCTGGTGTATGTTCATTGGTTGTTTAAATAATGGTAATGGACAACATTACAGCATGAGACAGTAGTTGATGTTGTGGAACAAAATTATAGCAAACTGAAGAGGATGCACACAAGAAAAGATTGTTGTTGTGCAAAAGTTTGGTGTCAGTGAGATCCTAATAAGTATCAGTTTACACAAAGGTTAAACACAATACTGTTTTCAACATTGTTGATAGAAATTCTCTATATATAAAATATGCAAATATGTCCAGAGCTGCTTGATATACGTGCACTTGACATACAGTAATGAATGCCACATGTTCATCAGCCAGATGTGTACAATACTGCCAACACTAAGTCACATCTTCAGTTACAAATGTAACTAACCTACTTGAAATATGACCTAATTATCCAGTTTGACACATTTTCATAAATCAGATTTGAACTGACTATCAGGCCACATATGAATGTGAGAAAGCCAAATTACAAGTGACATTATCACAAACCCTTCTTATTATTGTAATCCTGTCTCTCTGGATACTGACCACCTGCACATTATTAAGGGGTTATGTTACTCTGGATTGGTTTTGTGTGAAATTTGGTTTAGGTTAGGTTTTGGTTCCAGATAACAACCTAAATGGCTGTCTGCATTTCCTTAGAAAAACACTGGATTGAATATCATCCCATACAGGCTTTGTTTTTGTGTGCTTTTGTAAGCATTTCTGTCTGTTGTTTTCACCACCTGTTGCCTGCGGCTGAATTGGTGGTAGAGTAAGTGTTGAGTGCAGGTGCTTTCAGTTGAATTTCTTGCTCTCTTTCTGCAGGTATAATGGCTCTCTACCCAATGGGGACCGCGGCAGAAGGAAGAGCAGGTTTGCACTCTTCAAAAGATCCAAATCCAACGGCGTCAAACCCAGCACTGTACACGCAGCCTGCACCCCGCAGGCTGCCAAGGTACACACACAACCCCCTACACCTAGGCATTACACAGGACTGTCTTAAGAGAATCAGCAATTATGGTGTCATTTTTAGTTCTTAGGAACTTTTGAAAAACTAGGTAGGTCCGAGCTGTAATGGACAGGGTGTGTCCCTTCACACATCTGGATTCTGTTGGGCTCATGAATGACCTCTCTGTGACTCCATCACAAACACACACTTACACACAAACAGCTGTTAGGCTGATTCTGTTAGACTCTAATGTGCAGGCCGAATTATTTATTTATTTATTTTTTTTCGCTTTTCCATATGTGTCTTGACTTCACCTTATTTTAAAGTCTCTCTCTTTTTTCTTAGGCCTTAAGTAACAGGGATCAGCACAGTATTTCCTACACGTTGTCCCGTGTACAGACAGTGGTGGTGGAGTACACTCAAGACAGCAATACAGACATGTTTCAGGTAGCGACTTACTGCTGACTCAGCCGTGCTGTCCTTTAAGACTTCTTCTTGGACTGTGTTCAAAACTGTGCATTAATCTCACTACTCAAAGTGTCAGCCTGAAATAATGCTGTCACTAGGCAAAAGTGATGTGTCGCAACTGCTTTGATTCTGTATCTTCTACACTGTTTGTATAATTGTATACTGGGATGCAATCTTACAAATTTCTCTGCAGTGTTTGATGTTTCGTCTCTTTCTGCATCTCAGATTGGCCGCTCAACTGAGAGTCCTATAGATTTTGTGGTGACCGACACGGTTCCTGGGAGTCAGAGCAACTCTGACACTCAGTCGGTTCAGAGCACTATATCTCGCTTCGCATGCCGGATCATGTGTCAGCGAACGCCCCCTTATACCGCCCGCATCTACGCCGCCGGATTCGACTCCTCCAAGAACATCTTCCTAGGGGTGAGATGGCGAGAACATGAGACTTCATCATATATAAAGACAGTGGGTGATTTGCCTGAGAAACTAGCACTGCTTTTGAGAAGCATAAACAAGGCCAATTGTGTCAAGATCTATAATGAAAACAGATCTGGAACACAAAAAGATTTTAGAATGTAGAATTTAATTTTTAATTATCTACCTAAAATAGTGTTGTCCACATTTATTAAAAGTTCTGAGCACCTTATTGAATCAAAAAACTTTTTTTTTTTTTTAAAGGGCTAGTTCAGTCAAAAAAAGTTTGAATTGTCTTTATTTGCTTTCTTCATGTTGGTCTAAAACCGTATGATTCATTGTTTTCTGTGAAACATGAAGATGTTCTGAGGAATGTCCATGTAGTGGAAATCATTCGGCTCCAGTGTTTGGTTCCCAATGTTAATTTGGTTTCCAGTGTTGCTCAAAATATCATATTTCGTTTTCCTGCAAAAGAACTTCAGTCATTCCCATTTGGAATGTCATAAGTAAATGGCAGTTTTAAATTTCAGGTGCACAAATCCTTTAATTCAATGCTTAATTTTTATTTTTTTGGCTCACAGGAGAAAGCAGCAAAGTGGAAGACGTCGGATGCACAGATGGACGGTCTGACTACTAACGGCGTGTTGGTAATGCATCCTCGCCTTGGTTTCACAGAGGACTCCAAACCTGGTGTGTGGAGAGAGATTTCAGTGTGCGGGAATGTGTTCACCCTTAGAGAGACGCGCTCTGCTCAGCAGCGAGGGAAAATGGTCAGTTCTCCTATTTTACGCATATATAAATATACATATTCTAACACAAGGACTTTTTGATAATCTGTTCTATTAGAGTCACTTTCTTTAGATTACACATTTCTACCTCCACAAGCTATATACCTTCATGTCGCCAGGCCTATTAGACATACTAATAGGCTAATAGTTTTAAATCAAAATGAATATCAGCTAGTGTTCATGAAGCAGCATTTGTGGACGTTGTAATGCAATGTAAGATGGGATTCTGATATTAAAGCTCTGTTAAATAGTCACATGGCTCCCTGCAAGAAGTTGGGGCATTCCGGTGCCATTGACTGGTTGCTCTGGGACGCTGTTGTCAGAGTAACTGCCCAGGCGAAGACAGCTTTGCCCTGTCCGGTGTAACACAAAGCTGTAAGATGATCTAGAGTTGATCTGTTAAGTGCGTCAGATAGGAGGTGCAATGAGAACTACTGCTCTCAACACGCTTCCTCCTGTGCTCATAACAAGTCATTATCTTCATTGGGCGTCTGGACAAATATAGGCCTGTAAAGACTCCTAGATATGCATGAGCCTGTGATGTGTTTGGCCACATTTATGCTGCTTATGCATTCTTGTTGCACAGCTCAAACACTCTTTCTGATACGCATGCACTCACAGTCCAGAGGCTCAGAGGCACCCCATTAATCTGGGTTGTCACAGGCAGAACAAACACGCTCCTGATTGCTGTTCATGCCCTGCTCCTGAGGAGTCCTGCTGATGGTTCAGTGCTGGCTAAACATGGATCTAATGCTGCCTCAGTGCTGGGCAAACAGTGCTTGACTGTGATGCTGTAGAGGCGTTCGGCTTTACTGGCTCAGAACAGATCAAGTTAAAGCTCAACTGTTTAGTCTCTGGTCTGATACTGATGAAACAGTCAAGTAGTTCAGAAGCTGGGACATGACATTTTGTCAGTGGGCACTTTTAGTGCTGAACACAGTTTTTCAACTGTTAAAATGAAGCCATATCAGCATATTAAAATGATATATAAAACAGAATCATGTGGCATAAAACAGAAATGTATTATAAATAATTTTATTTGTTTTATTGTTATTTATATTTAAATTTTTGATCATCTTTTGAAATTACTTTTCTTGCCAATCCTAAACTAGGTAAATGTAATTTTTTTTCTATTATTATTAATGTGTTCTTGTTTATTTTTGTGCTCATTTGTATACATTACATGATATTTAAGATAATATTGTAAACGTGTTTTAAGGGACCTTTAAATGTTGAGGGCAAAGAAAACAGCTTTCCAACATACACACATGCATGCTTGTTCAAATACAGTGTTGTATTTGCAAATGAACTTAGTGACCTTCACATAACACAGCTCAGACACAGATACTGCGATTTACACACTGTGTCCTTACAGCTGTGTGCGTGTGTGTGAGAGAGAGAGAGAGAGAGACTAATGCAGTATTGTGAAGGTCAAACTAAAGGCTGATCAAGGGCGGCTCTGTGAAATCTGTCGCAACCATGAATTATATCTTTCCAGGGTGAAGGCGTGAATCATAGGGTGTGTGTGTTTTGCACATTTATGTCTCTATGTATTACATAGTCACTAAAGACAGATGTCTTAAGCAGTAAATAATTATGTATGTATTTTTTTACTGTTTTTATACTGAATGAATCATTACTGTGCAGTGAGTACTGGGGCTTTACTGCCCCCTCCAGGCAAATTTTCATCTAATGATAAGATCTGTCTTTGTTTTAGTTTAATCTTGCATCATTTGTGTTAATAGCATAAATATTGTCTCTGTTTATAAATAAGTCCCCTTTCTCTCTGTAGGTGGAAAATGAGACTCAAGAATTAGTGGACGGCTCCCTAATCGATCTCTGCGGAGCGACTCTCTTGTGGCGTACCGCTGAAGGGCTATCCCGCACTCCCACCGTCAAACACTTGGAGGCGCTTCGGCAAGAGCTGAACGCCGCCCGTCCCCAGTGCCCCGTGGGTTTCAACACCCTTGCCTTCCCCAGCATGCGGCGAAAGGACATCGTTGATGAGAAGCAACCCTGGGTCTACCTAAACTGTGGTCACGTTCACGGCTACCATAACTGGGGCAACCGCGACATAGAGCGAGACGGCAGGGAGGGCCGCGAGCGGGAATGTCCCATGTGCCGTGCTCGTGGGCCCTACGTGCCGCTGTGGCTGGGCTGCGAGGCAGGGTTTTATCTGGATGCAGCCCCTCCTACTCACGCATTCAGTCCATGCGGCCACGTGTGCTCAGAAAAAACAGCAGCCTATTGGAGTCAAATCCCTCTCCCTCACGGAACGCACACCTTTCATGCCGCCTGTCCTTTCTGTGCACAACAGCTCAGCGGCGAGCAGGGATACATCAGACTGATCTTCCAGGGGCCTGTGGACTAAACACACCTGCCTATGGCCTTCTACCCCATTAACCCTGTTTGACAAACATTAGTCAGACATTTCTTTGTTTTTCCTAAAATTTAATTTTATAAAGATCACATTTTCTGCACTCTCAGACTGTTTTTCCCCTCACTTTCTGGTTTGTAAGTGACCTTTATACTGCAAACAACAAAAATATATATTTTCAAATAAAATAATTATAAAAGCAAAAAAAACAACAACAACAACAAAAAAACAATTAAAAAAGGAATAGACCTTCAAAAACAGCAGAGCACATGCACACCCACGTTTGAGTAATCTGATTGGGTGGCTCTGTTTGTCGTTTGAAGCAGTGGGCGTGGCCGTTACAGATGGTGATGTGTACAGTGTCTATTTGCAAATTAACAGTAATACTCAGCATTAGAGTGGCAATACACATCAATGTATGTTTATGATGAGCTTACAGACAAGTCTATCTGTACTCAGTTCATTCAATATTTCATAGCATTTCATGAAGCGACTACATTTAGATTCCAGATAAGTTTTCCATATATGTCTAACTTAAAATACTTAATGTTTTTTATTTATACACTATCAATGTTTATCAAAGATAAAAAAAATTATAGGTGTGTTTTTTGGGGAGTTCTGTGTAGCAGTCTTTTTGTTTTCTCTTTATTGTGAGTCTCTTCCATTTTTAGGCTTCACTATAGCCTTCAGATTGTTCCTCATTTGTTCTCATATATGTAGCTTACATATGATTGTGTGATTCTCTGCAATAGTGACCCAATGAGGTCATGCTCAGAGAAATGTTCTCGCTGAAAGAAAGCTCAAGAGGCCTAAAAATCTTCACCTCCCTTTAAGCACAGGCCAAAACCAAATGCCCTGTTAGCGAGTGCTCGCAAAATCATGTGTTTAAATGTCTTTGTAAGGTCCCTGTTTTCTTTTTGAGCCTTTTCTGTGTAGATGACGGCCCTTGTTTTGATATTTTTGGGACGCTGTAGTGCAAAAAGCAGCACTAACCTTTTTCTTAGTCTTAGTCTCTCTTAATTTTCAAATTGAGATGTGATTAGTTTTGTACCTAACAGATACTGGGACCTTGATTCCAGTAGAAAGGGTCATCCCTGTGAGCAAGAAATGAAATGGTCAATACCTTTCAAAGTTTGGGATCAGAAGAGAAATTAATATTATTCATTGAGGACAGATTAAATTGTTCAAAAGTGATGGTAAAGACATTTGTTACAACGGATCAGATTCAACACAACATATTTCAAATAAATACTGTTACCTTGAACTTTCTATTTATTAAAAACAAACAAACAAAAAAACCCTCAACTTCAACAAAAATATTATGCAGTACACATTTTAACATTCACAATAAGAAATTTTTCCTGAGCACCAAAACAGCATATAAGAATGATTTCTGGAGACTCGTGTAACAGTGAAGACTGAAGTAAAATCTGCTGAAATGACAGCTTAATCATCACAGAAATAAATTACATTTAAAATATTAAAACTATGAAAGTGTAATCCCATAAATGCAGTTTTTGTGAGCTTAAGAGATGTTGAACAATTTTTAAAAATCCTACTGACCTCAAACTTTAGAACAGTAGCGTGACTACTAGCTTTGACATTCTTCTAAACATCCCTTTTTGTTCTTTGGAAGAAAGTTAGTTTGAATGAAAAGGTTTTTTAGTTGTTGTTTTTTCCCCCTAATTTTTCAATGAATTTTAGGTCCCCTCAAAGAATGAACCTCTATGTGTATGTATATGTGTATGAGTATGCTAATATATTTAAAATTGTAATGATGTTTTTGACTGTTGGATTTCATGTACATGCTGTCGTATGTACTGTGTGAATGTTAAATGTGCTGTACTGTGTTACAAGTAAGAATCTGGAGAGCATCCATTGAGTCTGAAGGTTTGAGAATCCCAGGACTGTGTGTGATGTGGATTCTCTGCCTGAGGAGTCCAAGCTCAACTTCCAGAATTCATTCAGTTCCCGCTGTTCTGAACAGCATTCAGACATGGCATACTGGTGCAGTTTTCACCTCAGGGAGTTTCCTCCATCCTGACCACCAGGGCATGTGCTCATGAAGTATTTCAGATCCAGACATTTGCTCTGGTCTGTTGTGTGTGTGTGTTTGTGTGTGGGGAGATCTAGACCAAACCCTGCTTAAATTGCTATGAATGAATATGAAGCTTAATCACGCCACAGACATCATAACCCCTCACCTGTAATCCTCTTTTTTTTATTTTTCATTTTAGGATGCATCATTAGCAAAATAATTCTCCATGTCCTCGTGCGTGTGTGTGTGTGTTTTCCAAGTATTAAGCAAACACACTAGATTAGTTAGACACATTTGACTTTTTAAGGGCATCGCTCGTTTGTCTCCTGTAGAGACGGCGTGTGTAAAGGGCTTTTTTCCTTTTCATTTTCAGTTTGTTTGAGTTCTTTGACATGTCTTTTACTCACTTTGGTCTAACTGGTCTGCATGATGTGTGTGTGTGTGTGAGAGAGAGAGAGAGAGAGAGCAGGAGTGTGTTCTGGAAAATCAGAATGCATAAAGGCGAATGCTAAGAATGTTTCTGATTTACGATTTTGTACCAATTTTAAACAAATAAAATTTTTAAAAGCATGTTGACAGTGTTTGGGTGTTATTTTTTTCTTCTCGTGGTACCTGAGGCCAAGAAAGGCTCTTCATTTGATTAATTTCTGTCTTTAAGGATTGTTTCTTTTAATTAATATATAATAATAAGATATGATGCATGCAAACATCTTCTGCTGGTTAGTGCCCTCTTCTACTAAATTACATCAAAACATACCTAACCAACAAGATGCTGTTTTTTTCAGCAGGTATATTATTTTTAATACATTGTTTTTAATGTCTTAATAATGAACAAACTGGTTTGTAGTGCCGTTTACTGCACTTCGTTATTCTCGCTATTTCCCAAATGAACCGGAAGTCTCGCACATTCACGAAAAACAGCTTGCGTTGATTGTTTTTTACGCGTACAGTCAGTCTGTTAGTTTTAATAAGGTCGATGGCGACCAATAATTGTGTATTATGAGTGAATCATTTAATAATACATTGAATCAATTCGTTTAACCGTTAAATAAATGCACTGACTGTTGTTTAGCCCAGAGACTAGCAACGGTTAGGGTGCTTTGGCTTCGTGTGGAAAGATTTTCGATGCCGCTGCAAAAACAGCCAAACTGTCCTTCCTCATAGTGCAGTGTAGGTTACTCAACATTAACTATTTTTATTAAACTGTTGTAACTATATCACACTGCACGTATAATACTGATTCACAGAAATGTGCAGGAAAAAATATAAGTATAACGTTACTTCTATTTCTTGCTGTACTTTTTGTTGTTGTGTTCTTTCTAGTAAAACAATTTCAATACTTTACATTTCCCGTTAATTTACTGCTGGAACGATGTTCCCCTTCTATACAGATCCAGGCCTCTTTTTTGGAGATTATTTTAATTTATTAAAGCATTCAGTGTCCTTGGTGTGTGAAGCTATGGCCAACAGGTCGGCCACAGGGTGGCAGCATAATAAGACTTTTCCTAATGTCTCGACTTCTCTTTCTTTGAAGCTCTTTAAGATAAAGGCACCAAAAGATTTTCAGCCTAAGCGAGACTCGTCAGTAAGTGATTTGTATGTCAGTACAATCATTCAAATACCCCATCCTAAAACTGTAAGGGGTAGTTTGGCTGGAATGGAAGTTTATTTCAGTTGACCCCAGATCAGAGGGTGGATTTTCTGGCATTACATTCTGTTGAGTCAGAACATAATAAAGGAAATGTGGAATAGCAAAACTCAAGTTTCTCAGCAAAGATCATTCTTTTGTGTGTTTTGATAGGTCTGTACTTACATAAGTGGCCTCTCTGTCAGCAGAATGAGGGCAACAGCCAAAATCAAGTCATGTGATGTCCTTCAGGGATACACTACTACAACAGCAGAGTGTGTGGATCAGCACAGATGTGAGTACAACCCAAATTCCCACCAAACCTTTAATTATGCTACTTGTCAGACAACCCGTAACCTGTAAACAGCACCAATTATATAATATCTAATGTTTAAGGAGCCAACATAGACAAACCCAAGCTGGATCAGAGTTTGAAACACAGATGCTTTTCCAAAGCGTTTCCAAATCTCCCTCAAACAGTCTTCTGCTTCTCTAAGCACCTCAGGTTAATGAGAAAACTTGATAGTGCTTGGAAAAGAAGAAAAAGACAACAGTATCTTGTTACTCACTCTTAATTAAAAAAAAAGATTTTCTCATTTATTTGGAGGTAATTTAAACTTTGTAAATAGATTAGCAGCAATCTGACAGCAGATGTTTCTCTCCCACTTTCTTAGTTTATTTAATCATCATCATCACACCCTCTTCCATTTGTTCATATATGAACCCCTAAAGCAAAATGTGTTTATCAGCATGTCAGCATGGCTTTTGAGGTTAATAGTCCCCATAACCCTCATTACTGACCTGAAAGCACATCATGAAAGGCTCATATAGTCATGCTGAGTTAACAGACCATGTTCTACGGTGTTCTCAACTGAAACCAATATTGATTTCACTTGGATTGTTATTACTGGAGCAGTTATTGGATTGTGCACAATTACAGTGGCATATAAATTAGGATGTTTTTGGTAGATGCATTGACATGTCTACATCAATATTAGTAGCCCATCACAGAAAAAAGCAACACAGGTCACTGAAGAGATAACTCCCTGCTCTTGTTTAGATATTTCTAGATAGTTTGTTTGATGTGCTTATGTTTCATTGTTTTTCATCATCTGATTTCTAATAACCACCACCAAACTCTGGAAAGCAGCTGTTGCAGACTTATTTCCTGTTTTTGCTTCTAATGAGTTCATCTTGTGACACTATTACAGTGTTCGCCAAAAAACATTTAATCCCCATGTGATTCCGTTATGGTGGGAAATAACAAAAGGATATGTGACAGGAACTGTTTTCATTCCAACACACCGTAGAGTATCCATCGGAACGCTGAGAATACAGATTAATATAACAGATTCTCAATTAACTGCTATTGTGTAATGTTGGATATTTAATTTTGTATGCTCATTTCCTTTTTTTAAATTTTAATTACTGGCGTCATCTAACGCGCCCTTAAAAACAGCAGTAAATGAATAACAGATCAAATGAAAAACGGTTCAGATTTTTAGGATTTTAGCAAGTAAATACCCATTTTCATATACTATACTTTGTAATGTTTCCTAAATTCACATTTTGTCAGAGCAAGAGCTGATTGTCAGGCTGTGACGACAATCTCTGGACCTCTTTGATCTTAAATCAATGTGTGTGTGTGTGTGTGTTTCCTGCTCTGTGTGCAGGTTATTAACAGCAAGTTTAATGCTTGGCTGCTTTCACATTAACAGACCAGTGGAACACAATAACCTCCTGCCTTCAGGGAATCTGGAAGACCTTGTACACAGCCTTCATACACTGCTGAAACAGTAGACGCTCTTTCATTGTGCACATATTTGTTCCCTCGCTTTCTTTTTCCTACTGTAGATAACAAGCAGGTGTGTTTAATTTACAACAAACTTCTTCTATTGTTCTGTTCCATATTGCACTTTATTTAGTTCCACAGAACTTGCAGAATCTAGAGCAGGTTCTAGAACACAAAGACAGAACCGTCAGCCTTCACTGTTGCAGAACACTTATTGCTTTGCACTCTTTTTTTTTTTCCCTTCACATTTTTTGAGCGAGTAGAGGACACAGACCCCAGATTGGGTTAGATTGTGATGCCATAGAGACAATGAGAGGAATATTGCATTCCCAGAGTAAAAAACAAACAAAACACAATGAGATTTGTGTAACGTACATAAAATTTGAGGACCACTAAAGGACAGGAAACTAAAACACACACACACTACTACAAAAATAAATGTCTCTGGAATGGACTGAAAATTGTATGTTGTTTGTGGTGCTGTGTGCTGCAATCAACACCACTAATGAAGGCAGGTATGGGTCGGTCATGTGATTGGGCATCCAGGTCACATGACACAGAGGTGGCGGTGCTCTAGGATTCACATGTTCCCAGACACTTTAACTTTCCTTCGTGGATCTGGCTGGAATGTCGATTGTGTCTCTGTGGCATGATGAAGAGGACAGTAATAGGTGTTGGTCAGTCATGTGATTCTGCATCCAGGTCTCACGACACAAAGGCGTTAGTGGTCCAGGATCCGAAGGTTTCCGGACACTATTTTATTTTCCAACATGGAGCCGGCCGGAATGTCGATTCGGTCTCCATGGTTTGCTATGATGATGACCGTTCCCTGCCAAAACAGAGGAATTATCAGACTGTACAACAAATTCTGCAAAAAAAACGTCTGTTTGCGGAATTATTTTGTTCGCCTGTTCCTAGCTCCTACCTTGAGAGAGACCTGCTTTCCGAAGGTCACATCACCAGACACCGTCAAGTGATCCAGCTCTAGCATGTCTGGAATGCTCTCGAATCGTGTGAGATATTCCTGAACCTGAAGGACAAAAGGAAACTGGATCAAGGCTGCACAAGTATTGTATATTATCCATCTGTTGTGAGAGAGTTGTCTTTAGGGAAACCAAAAGCTGTGATCATTAGGATGTCCTCATTTTTAAATCTTAGTGGGTTTCTGGCTGGCAGATTTGGTTGTCTTGAAACACTAGTGAGATCATGCCCATACACTGTGCAGTGTGAGAGAAACACCATGGATCACTTGTTGTAAATGCTTCACTAGGTGTGGTACCTTGGTGAAGGAGCTGCCCAGTTTGACATGAGGGGTTGTGGGAAACTCGCGCCTCTCGCTCATGGTCAAAGATCCGGCCTCCAGGCTGTACAGGTTGGACATAACCAGTAGGAGGTCAGATGTGGTTTTGACAGGCAGGAAGCGACTACGAGGCACGTTGATGCCCAAGGCGTTATCAAAGCACTTGATGGCAGCACCGACTGCGGTCTCCAGCTGAATGACATTCAGACCCCCATCTAGAGTCTGAGAAAGAGGGAGAAAATCATTTTAAAACAACAGTTTTCTAGCAACTATACAAATTATATCACACAAATGTGCTAATTTAATAAGTGACAGAAATATTGCATTTCATATTATTACATTTCTCAAAAGTTTAAAAACCTTCACATTTTCAGTGCATTCTCAGGCTTTTATATACCCTACTGCAGGGTTCCTCAAATCTTACCCTTGAGGTCCGATGCACTGCAGAGTTTGGATCTAACCCTAATCAAACACACCTGAGCATGCTAATCAGTGT
>JAUCMS010000031.1:7709900-7730250 GCA_032357445.1 Enteromius radiatus | reverse complement strand
GTGAGTTTTATCAGGGTTGGAACTAAACTCTGCAGTGCATCGGACCTCCAGGGTAAGATTTGAGGAACCCTGCCCTACTGTATGTAAAATTACACCTAAAAGGAAATGGAAATGAGGTGGAACAGATGTTTTCTTCTGTACATCCAATTGATTACTGAAAAAGGAAAATGTAGGACAGGATTTGGTTCTATTCTTGGGCTGTTGATTGGATTCGGGCAGATCTGAATGTGAATTTGCAGTTAGTTGTAAGAAGAAGATGGGTTTATGTAAAATAAAAAATTGTTCTTTGAAGCACAATAGTTTATGTTAAGTGTTGGTGAGGAAGTGTGAGGTTCACCGAAAGCACTGTATAGTTGGTCTTGGTATCACAGGCAGAAAAAGTATAAGGACGACAGAAACAGGAGCGGGAGGGATTGGATGTGAAGAAATCTAGAACAAACTCAAATTCCAGCTTGCTGGATGAGAGCCTAGACCTTAGGGCGAGAAATGGTGCTACAATATGGAGCTCTGCTGAAATGCGTACTACTCTACACACACACACACTTTAATCTAAATGAGGACATACTATAGAACTCTATTTGTTTTATATAATGCATATTACACCGCGTGCTCTCGTTTTCTCCCACAGCCCAAAGACATGCACGTTAAGTTAATTGAAGACTCTAAATTGTCACCGGACGTGTGTGAAGATGGAAGACTTAAGAATTGACTTATATTGACTGGTTCTCGCCATGAATATAGCCTTGGCGTTAAGAAGGATGCGTATTATAATTATTCCACATTAACCCCTTTGCATTCATATACTTGTATATTTTTAGTTACGTTATATTGTGTTTGGTTTGGATACAATGCTACAACAAGACAAATAATTTTAGTTTATGTATCCAACTGAGGTGTCCCTGAATGTCCTCACAGGGAGCTTTGTATGTCTCACACACATACATACACACACACACACACACACACACAACACCTTCATCTTATGTTTACCTTTCATTTCTTTAGTCTCCTGTGATGGACTGAGAACAGAAAACCCAACAGAAATGGCTTATAAATGTACTTTTCGTCAATTTTTAAGCTCTCCATCAAACCCTCTGACCATACAAGCATTGAACTAGACCTTAAATGATCTCTACTCAAATGGTCTGGTATAAAATGGACACTCAAACACAGTCTCAACATCAGCTTGTTATAGTGTAGAGAGTTTTCTAAGTGGGTTTGATTCAGAAGTGAACACTTCACAAAGAAGACTGCTGAAGCGCAGTGTTACAGGGGTCCCACATGGCCTGATGAATGAGGTTTTAGAATTGATAGTGTAAAGAAGAAGAAGCCCAAGGGAATAAAACTAAAGAGCGACTCTTTGGGGGAAATGAAGACTTAAGAAGGGATATTAAAACAAGAAATGAAGAAAATCAAATGTGTGGCTCCCCGAATGACTAGTTGGCTAATCTTTTTTTGAGGAAACTGTATAAAGTCAGGTTCATTTGAATCCAGTATTTTGATGCATCTTAAAAGGCAACACTCAAGCTGTGGTTTCTGCAAGCTTTTAGTTTCCCTACCTTAGGGTTGACTATGATTTCCATATCCATGGCGTTCTGCTCCTGTAGCCTCTTTATGGCAGACAGGGAGATCCATAAGTTGTTGGTGTTGAAGATCTTAAACTTGGTCACCGATTTGAATTCATCTACATGAGCTTTGGGAACCTGGGCGATTTCCAGTAACCGAAGCTTACCATCATACTGAATGAGAGTACCTCCCTGGACAATACAAACACACAACATTCAACGACAATGTATACAAACATAAGCCTTGTTCTCTGCAAATATACTCATGCGCATGAACAAGTGTATTTATCCAAGTCACTTAAAGAAAAAACTTCCAAAATCACTGCTTTTAACTTAAGCAGCAGAAATAGAACATGTAAAATCTATTAAATTTTATACTGTTCTTAAACATTTTAAATACACATGGATGTTGGGTTGGAATTATAATTCCTTGTATTCCTCTTATATGTTTTGGACTACTGTATGATATGCTACACAAATAATATTCTCTCACCTTCACATCTGCTCTGGTCTTGTCTGTGACCTCCATGATGAACTCACAGCGTTTGCCGTTCGGCTGGCTCACCAGGTGGTTTAGAATATACAAGTCTACCGTTGCACCCAGGTTATCAATGTTGGAGACAAAAATGTACTCCTTCCCTTCAGCAATGAGCTGCTCCAACAGACCGGAGTTAAAAAAGCTGGCGTAAATGTCACCATGACCAGGAGGATACCACACATCTGCATTCTCTCCTGTCATTGCAATGTCATTAGCAACCGGCAACAATGACTCCTTATTTATCCGTGGATACCTGGAAAAATCAGAAGAGATGTTTCTAATATAGATATATGAATAATATATAACATTAAAAGCTAATTGAAGTTGATATACATAAATAAATACATTAAATACAGGTGTACTATACAAATAATACTAAAATAAAAATAGTCTGTAAAAAAGATGATTATCATGATTATGTTGGCCAAAGTCTTGTTTCAGCTGCATTCCTAAAAATCTAAATGATCAGGAAGAAAAGATAAAATAGATGCAAACAAACAGTGTTTTCCTCTTTACAGAAAGAAAAAAACATTTCAAGCTTTGTTTATATGGGCATGAAAAAATACACTGCTTATGCAAATGTGCTTTCAGAGGGGCTCTAAAATCTTCTTGCATTTCAAGCTTATTCAGGTCAGATGAAGCCAGGAAAAACATCTGACATTCTATGTAGTCTTCATCCTCCTCCTCGTCCTTTCATCACATTGTTTCTCGCAAAAGCTTCAGCTTCAACCGGCACTAAATATGTGCTGTCTTTTAGCGCTGTATTCTGTATGTAACCATATCCCACGAGCGTCTGTTGTTAGCTTTGAGGTAAAATTCTGCTCTGACAAGTCCATCAAATATTAACGTATCCCCATTATTGCTTAGAATCCTCATCAATCTTTAACTTGTTTTTACAAAACTCTAAGTGTTTGCAGGCTAAGGGTCAGCAGCAGTAAAGAAATCCTTTTTTTTTTTTTTTTTGGTCTGGACAGTCAGTGCCAATAACCTGAATTCATGCAATGCGTCATCATAATCTATTATACTCAAATTACATAAATGTTACATTATTACTATCTAGGGTTAATTTAGCGGTATTCACAATACTTACATTGAAAAGTTAGATAAATAAAAATAATTATAATAAATAATGAACTATTAAAGAAATAGAATCATCTTTTTTATGTGGCAAAATGCATGATTTTGTTTAAGCTTATTCATTATAATCAGCTTCATTGGAAAATAAGTGTATTTTATGTCAGGTAGATGTACGTAGTGTACGTGTGGGTTAATACCTGCTCTGGTTGAAAGTGTGTATCTTGACTCTGTGGTGAGTGTATTTTTGTAGGATCTTCTTAGTATCTTCATCCGTATTGAAAGAGTTCATCAGCACCAGCGGAACATCAGCATTATATGTTTTATTCAAATGCTACAAAGACCACAGAGAAAATGACTTACTAAAAACACTAATGATTAATTAAACATTATCAAGCAAGTCAACTCATCTATTAACATTAAATCAAACTAACAATGCCCACAATGTTTTTCATTAATACTGATACTTTGGCAGCACATTCTGTTTTATCTGGGAGAATGAACTCTAGATAATCCTGCATAACAATGTTATTATTTAGATAACACCACTGTACATGTGAGATGTTTAACACCAGAGCCAAGCTGATAAAACATAGCCTGGATATAGACATCTCTCCTATTTAATCTCTGCAAGTTACTCTGGTGTGATGAACATGGTCAATAATTAATCCGAACATAATTGTTAGGTGAATTGGCAAGGGTGTCAACAGTATGCAGTAAAATAATTGCGTGTATTTTCTGCAGTAATTCTCTGAATGTTCAGACAAATTACAGAAACCCCTTTGGAAAAAAACTTCATTATTTACCCATACATAAATTGAATTCCCCTGTGTTAATGGTCAATGAAACTTTAAATAACTACAAAGTTCTCACAATAATGATTAAAATTAGTATCCATATTTCAGAAACTGCTGGATGACACATTTTAGATCAGTTTCTGATAATGAAAGTATGCCCATAAATCCCAATCTAAAGAGAAGACAAATGGTATAAACTGGCCTAAGGGCTTGTTAAAAGCCTGCCAACTACAGAACCGACAGTCTGTATTTCTGAGAGGGAAGTACAGATTACCCATTTACATGTACTAATGGGCCTTATTCAGTGAGTGAGATATCTGACGACATGAGGCAGGTAAACGGTCTGTCGTAGACACTGAGCTGAGTGTTCTGCAGTGAAGGCATCCCACAGGGCTCAGTGTTCGGCCCCCATCTTTTTTTTCCCTCTTGCCCAGAACACAGCCCTCTCTGTTTCAGTTTCACCCCAGGTTCTCTTTCATGCTCACTACCTATCTTTCAGTTCACGGCACTGAGAAAAATAACCAGCACAGAGCCTGTTGCTGCTAGTTTAAAATGATCGCTCTGTATAAATGAAGGAATGTGCCAGTGCTGTACAGCTGTAGAAGAGGGGAGCAGGAGAAGGGAAAGACAGAGGAACATATGTTTGTGATTTAAGACCTATGGGTGGAGGTCTATTTGCTTGCTTTCAAATCTCCCAGACAGCTGCTGTGTTTTTCCCAGCTGGACTGATTTATATTTCTTTGAGTTCAAATCTGAGAAGCTCTTTTATTTAAGAGAGTCAATAATTAAATGTGCATTTCCTACAGATAAAAACACCTGAAGAATATTAAAAAATATATTATCTTGAAAAATGTGCAATGTGCAAACAAAATCTGAATTTTAGTCATGGTTATTTTGGAATCGAATGTGGATTGCATAATGCTAATTATGTGGTAAGGAGATTTTCTATTTTGTGGCAACAAACTAACTTGTTTAAACCAAAGTGGTAGTCTTTGGCTAATCAGCATGGCAACTTTAGCACCTGTTAGACAACTTTCATTTGAGATTAACAGGAAAACATTATTAGACCTCCATGTGTGAAACTATAGTGTCATATGACAAACCTCAATCTGTTGGACGGTTAGATCCAGGAAAGTATTCTCATTACGGACACTAATAAGGCTCTTAGGCCCTTTGCAGCCCATGCTGGTTCCCAGACCTCCATTTAGCTTCACCACCACCAGCTTATTCAGACTGTCTGCTATGTTGCCTGGTAGACCCTTTGCCTTAATCTTATCATATGGCTGGATCTGAAACAAAGAAAAGAAAGACAAACAACTGTCAGTTATGACATGCTCACCATATGGAAATGTATACTATATTATAAGGAGTTCTGGATTATATTATACTAAAGTTCATAAATGATCCATCCAGTGACTACAATGAAGTCTCTATATTTCATCCAGATGCTGCTGCTATTGGTGTGTGTGTGTGTGTTGTCTCACAGGATTCCTCTTTTTTTAAAAAAATGAACTAGTGTGTCAGAAGACAAACGTTGAGGTTAGTGCACTGTTATGATTGTGTCTGCGATCAATCTTCCAAAATCACTAGGATCATTTTCAAATACACCAACCACATGCAACACACACATTGTGAACGCACAACATTACTCATAGTTCCTATGTTCAACAGAATAAACAGCCCATCTGCTGGATCAATAGTACCAGTGGGAGGGAGACAGAAAGATGAGAAGAGAGAGACGAAGGATGTGTAAGAAAAGAGCCTTTTCCTAGACTTCATTCCTCTTGTTTACCAGAGGGAACATGGGGCACCACTATGAAACATAACTGATGAGTCAGATACCAATAAAACATCACCACATTTGCACTATGTGGATGTAGATTATGATGCCCTACTTTAGGATATTACGACAGATAAAAACGTAATAAATCACAGTCAAGCAGCATTTCCATGACATAAACACACAGACAGATGGAGAACATTATTTAACCAAGGTCATAATGTTTGTCAGGGAAAAAAAAAAAAGAAATTAGTGTGTGATACAGAGAAGTCAAGACAGATGTAGTAGGATTAAGTAAGAGAAGGCTAAAAAAGATGAAAAGAAAACACAAATTTCCCCCTAACCCTGTGAAGCACAAACCAAAGTGCAGTCAGTTCCAGAGATTTCACTGGTCATTTCAATTACTGTGCTGACCGCCTACAAAATGATGAAACAAATACTAACCTACTAATCCCTAATCTTGGTATAGGACAACCTGATAATAGCATCATTGTTTGTTATGATCATCTCCATCCATAATATTTCTGAAGTGGATCAACTGAGATTATATATAGATTATATAGATCAGTGAGTGGATCCATGAGATCTGAATGTTTCTTAACAGGTAAGTGATTGAGTTGACCAATGAAATAAGCTGTGGGGTGAGATTTGTGTTCAACTGGTTCAGCGAAAACAATATATTCTTGCAGTTAAAAAGTGAAAATCATCTGTAGATTCCTGGTCATCGGGTGCTCAGATATAGCAATATGCAGCCTCAGTGATCAGATGAAAGAAAACATGTCTTATTGTATACATGCTTGAGGTTTACAGTGCTCAAACATTGAGCCTGCCAGAAGAGGTTGGTAGCTAAAATTCCAAGGCTGCTCATCACTTGGAGCAAGCAACAGCCGGAGAGGCAACAGTTCTCTCAGCCGTTTCAAAGAGAAAATTCTTTTAAATGGCCAACTGTCAATCCCTAAATGACTGTTCCACAAACTGGTGGGACAGTTTTTTTCATGTAAATTCAGCCACATTCCTGTGCAATTGAAGAATGTTATACAACATTCACCACACAGATCATGATGCCAGATGGCAATGACATGGCATTTAATTATTGCCATATTCATATACCATAGTATTTACATGTGAATCCAATACATTTCAGATAAAACCAATTACTGTTTACTGTATTTTGTTTGTTGTTTTGATTGGCTCAGTTCCAGTCTACTGTACAGTGAAACTAGGTCATCAGTCAACCTTGGAATTAAAAACCTGAAAAATATCTTCTCTATTGACTACAAAATTTTAATGGCCTACAAACAAACATAAGCGCGCACATTCATAATGCCATCCATTAATACTCATGACTGAAAATCAATCAGTAATAGCAATGATATATGTGACTGTGTTAAATGTAATTCAGTACCATTACTGAGAGAGTGTGTAGCAATAGAGTTCAGTGGTGGAACACATCTCTGTCAGAAGCTGTATATTTATGCTATATACTATATGCTGATATATTCCGAATATCTGATAGCAACTTTTACAGTTTTGCACCAGGGCTGTAATACTATGTACTTGCTTGCAGAAATTTGGTATGGTAACTTAACTTGTATTCCATGACTCCTTCAGTTTATTGTTTGTTACATTCTATACGCACCTCCTGTTTTTAGTGCCTTTGATTGAATAGTTGCAATACAGTTAATGTGGCAATGAAATGCATATGACTAAACATGAGCCCAGTTCCAAACCACCATTCCCCTGAAGTATGACACATGGCTCACTAAATTAACTAACCAGCCAACCAGAGAAAAGAAGGAATTGCTTAACTGCTGGTAAAGATAATAAAGAAATTCTGTCACATCTAAGCTTCAAACTAAAAGGCAGATTTTTAGCTTTTTTACGTGTGGAATGAAATTGTTGAAAAATTATTTCTGGGTCAGCCACATTCCAGTTGCTCAAACCTCTTCACACATTCATAATCACACACACCGCATAAATAAAACCCCTCAAAGTTCCCACAGCGTCACAAGACCAGAATCTCATTAGCTTAGTCAGAAAACCACAATTCCAAGTCTGTTTGCATCGTAAGCACATTAGAAGAGCTTCTCCATCTTACAGAAACAGAGACCGATGGCAGTATTTAAAGGTTCAAAGAGGTAATACAAGGCATTAAAAAGCTGAGAATTACCTTGAGAACATCAATTGGTGTGCAGCGCTTTTTAAAATATGCATTCTAGAGTATTTACTGTGGTGAACTGAGGAAAGGTCTTTAAACAGGAAGAGCCATGCAAATTATGAAACGCTATTATACAGCAATCATTTTTCAACACATAGGGCTCAGTCTTGCACTCCTAGTACCTAGTCGACAATGTGTTTTTATGTTTGTTTTGTCAAATAAACTTTATTTAAGTTGTTACTAATTCTGCAAATATAAACAAATTAATGTTATCATAATAAGTTAGTTGTACATTTTTTTTTAAATCTACATATTTTTCTGATGCCAATGTAAAAACACATTTTATATTTAAAAAGTTTACCACAAATAAAATTAGAACAAATACATGCACACTTTTAGCTGAGCTAATTAGGTTGTTACTGTGGGCTTGGGTGGGAGACAAAGGATATGAAATCTCATGATGAACTCAACATAAAATGTGGGTAAAAAGTTCTGGGTAAAAGTTCCAATCATTACCCTTTTATTTTAAACACAAACAAGGCAATCAGCCACTTATCTTGGGTATAATATATCTACTGGGACAACACTGGTCATTATTACAGCAATCATAAGGTGTGACGTTGCAGGATCCAGTTATGTGGCAACAGATGAGGACTAGCTAGCCTTTATACACCTAGCAGATGTTAACTGTGAATGAGCATTTTTTTTGGTTCCATGAGAACAAATACACAATGACGCACCCTTAAGTTACAATGAGAGAAAGCACAAACAGCCCATCCCTAAGGACCTAACATCCCAAACCAAACACAATACAGCATTTACTGTGCATCATGTAGAACTGGAGAAATTTATTTTCAACATAACCCATAAGAACCTCACCTTCTCCAAATATTCTTCCATTTACATGCACACACACATAGACACAAAGGTCTGTATACATCACTCCTCAAGTCTGGAATGACATTCTGTGTTGTGTGTTGTAAGTGAGCTTAAACAGGAATACATTTAATATCCAGATAACCTGGCTATATATTCTGCAGATTGTAGTATCAAACATTTCACACACAGTTTTATAGTAAAGCCTGCATATGGTTCCTCATTAAGCTGAAATTCTGGCTCTTAGAGAACATTGCATAATCACAGACCCTGAGGAAAGCAGACCAACACTGGATTCTTTATGTGAAACACAAACACACACACTCACACAGCCAAATTAAATTAGCAGACACTTTTGTTTATGGCTTGTCTTCCTTACAACCTCCCTTGCCCACAGATGAATCAGTTTCTAAGCTTGTAATTTTCCTTGGACACACACAATCATTCACATTAGGTCTGTCTACTACTGTACTGTATAATACTGTAACTGGACCTAAGGACTTTGGATATGTAAGAAAAAGTGTATGAATGTCATGCAAATTAATTCATGGTGGAATGTGGGCAGCTTTTAATCACAGCTGGCTCCCAGAGCCTGAGGCAACACTAATGCCCACACACGAGACTCGAAGCAGAGGCTCTGAGCATTGCCCGTCCGTCTGTTTTAATGCTTGAGGTGTGTATAGATACTCTAGGCTTTACTTTCTGTGCATAGATTCAGTTTATACTGTAGGTCTATGATTAAATTAATAATATGAGTATAATATGAGTTCAAGAATAAGACCTGTGTTGCGATCAATCACTGACTTATCTTACCGAGTCCTCTGGGGGCCTGTTGATTTTCGACCAATCTACCGAAGGTCCCTTCACTTGCAGAAATCGGTGGAATAACTTCCTAAAGCCTTCAAAGTCCTTCTTAGACACCTGTGGAAGAGAGCAGGCAAAAAGGAATTATTGAGGAAGGGAATCATTTTCAGTTGTTTAAATTAAAGTATTTTGTCAGAATATGGATCACTAGGCCTATCCAAGATATTTCAGAAACAGCGGTCAATCAATATGTTTTTTTATTAATGAGTATTTTAACTTCTACATTTACATTTTTTTTATAAAATGTATTTTTTATTAAAAACACCAACCTGCCAGCGTAATTTTTCTAATTTTGTTTTGTACAATCTGGCAGTTAAAACTCCTAAAGGCTTCTGAAATAATTAACATCCTGCTGTGAGAGATCACTGGGTCCTCAGGCCTCTCACTGAGCACATCATTAAAAATAAAACCTGTTTGATGAAAATCCATAAAACTCCTTGTGCCTGCTGAGAATTTAAAGTTCACTCACTTTGTACTCTAATCAAAGTGTAACTTTGATAAATAAACCTGGAAAAAACTTGAGGCAACCGAACTGACCGAAGAGAACAACAGCTAACAGTTTAGTATTAAGTAGCACTTAACATTTGACTTTTTTTTACCTGTCTGTTAACATTAACTTAATTGACTAGGTTTATATTCAGTTCATCATGCTTTATTGATTTGATTCAGGTATTATTTGTGAGAGTCAAAACCAGCCACCTACGGATCAGGAAAGGTACAGTTACTGTTGTTTTGACAGACTAGTTATGTTATTTCTTTAGAAACATTAGTGACTGAAATAACGGTGCTTTTGACATCCTGACTAGGCAGCTACAATGAATGATAGATTGAGCGTTTACACCGATACACGTGGATATCTTTATCAAAGCGGCACAACTATGTAAACTATAATGTGACATCTCCACATCTCTTTATCACACTTTATTTGAGCTAGCCCAAGGGTGTGGGTTTTAATACGTCATTTGGCAGAACATGTTTGGGTGGGATCACAGGAGTCTGTGTGAAATGGAGAGGGTGGGACACAAGCGGTCAGTGTGTGTCACTGCGATGACGGCTAAGCCTGATTATTACCATATGTTGCTGAGGAAACACTGGGGTTGATCACCAGACAGCTCAGAGTTTTGCTATTTGACTAACTCAAACTACCTCAAAACTGGGACTTTCCATGAAAAAAAAAAAGGAAATGAAAGAAGGGGAAAAGATAAACAGACGGAAGTGAGTTGAGGGTAAAGACAGAACATGCATCATGATGAAGCTAGTATCATGGTGAGAGTAATTAAACATCAGTTCAGCAGTGCAATGAAATCTCTCCTGTCACGCTGGCATGTCATTCATCAGCCGCTGAACCTAAAGAGGGTCCCTCTCATTTTTCATCTTTCTTTTTTTCATTCTAATGTGCACTGAAACTGTGAGACTATAAAGAATAATTATGATTTCTATTCCTAATTAAAAGTGCATGTCGTAATTGTTCATCTCATTAACATGTTTTACACAAAGTAATGAGTATACTTTTGAAAAATGTGTTTAAAATGATGCACGCTCACTTCAAATAATCCCAGTCGTGACAGCAGTCTAATAAGAGCAGTTTTGTGTTACATAGAGCAGGATTGCTTCCTGATCTGACATGAAATACTCAGTAACCTCAAGTACATTCCCTTTTCGCTTGTGGAATAACTTGAGGAATCTTGTCCAATGATAAATAAGAGTTTGCATGATGCTGAAACCATATGTTCCTGATGACACCTATACTATCTTTTAACAGTTGAAGGTCAGTAAGATATGAAAAAAAGGGACAAATGCTGTTATATTGAACTGTTAATTCATCAAAGAATCCTGAAAGTTTCATTGATAAGAAATGTTTTTAGCACCAAATCAGCACACTGGCTTTAAGGATCAAATCACAATAAAGTCTGGTGTAATGGCTGTTACAAATTCAGCTTTGCTTTCACCAGAATAAGTTACATTTTAAATTATATTAAAACAAGTTTCACATATTATTTTTTTACTTTATTTTCAAAAATATCTGAAAGACCCCAAACTTATAATAAATCATCCATGAAATAAAAAGGCAAATCAGATAGCTGGATTTTAATACATTAAAATGCTGGTTTCTCACCTCAGCTTCTGCACCTTTGGCTGTGCCTAAGATTTTTTCCAGCTCTGCGTACATTGAGCTCTCCAGCTGCTGCCGCATCACTTCCTGAAACTGAGCCATCCCGTTGCTGTTGCTCGGTAACTCCTTGCTCAGACCTACAGTTAAAATCAAACTCCTTAATGTTGAAGTTCTTACATGAGCTTTACAATGAAAAAAAAAACCATACTGAGCTTCCTAAAACTCAGTTGAATGATTTTCCTGCAAACAGTCTGCAGCAGGCCAATGAACCACCAATCAATCACTTCAGGTCAAAACTGACTGAATTTGTGTTTTTCATAAAAATTTAAAACTTTTCTTCTAATGTCTTATGTCAAAATACTTGAAGCAACTTAAATAACTGTTTTGTAGACAAATATGAATCGACTAAGAAACTAATAAATAAATACGCTAAAATTAAATTGGAATGATATGGAAATAGACAAGCTGTATTAATAATTGGGCCACTATGCCACAATCAAAACACTTATAACACGTTATCAAGAACGTTTACTTTGTGTAACACACATCCTCCACTAGGCTCAGGGTTAATTTGCTGTAAATCTGCCCATTTACACTGGCTAATGTAAATGTAAGGCGTGACTCTGTTCTACCACAAACACCCTCCTACTCTTGACTGAGTACAATAGAGAGGTTAAACTACATTCTTTTTGATTGGATATTAGAAGATGCTGAGCTTGAGGTATAGAGTCGAGGAAAAGTCTAACTGCATTCCTATTTATAATTATTATTATTTATTTGGTATATAGGAAGAAAGGAAAGTGAGGGAGACATAGGTATAACAAGATTGATACTCATATTTCCTTAAGACAACAGCTCTTAGATGTCACGACTCATTAGCAAACGTGTTATATTGTGTGCCATACCACGGACTGAATCCTGCTCAACCACATTTCTTTGGTAGGCAACTATTTGTTTTATTCTCCTGCCAGGGTGTCAAGAAATTGTTTATCAGCTAACATGCTACCTGGCATGTAACACTTAAAATCCAAGAAATGACGTTTCAGCTGGCACTTTAAAAATAAAATTATCTCTGTTTTTCTCAGAATTATCTAAAACACCAGCAAACCCTCAATTCTACCTACAAATAAAACTAAACAGTGGCTTGACTTAGATTTATAGTTTATTTGGCTGGTGGCCATTTATTTAATGATTGAACAGACAATGTTAATCACAGTGATTCAAAATATGATACGTTCCCTCTGGAGGGTACATAAGGTAGAAGGTAGCCATAATGTACAGTCTAACAACAGAATAAAAGTAACAACTGTTTTAATGACTGAATAAATAAAATGACATGAAATACTGATTTGTGCTTCAATATATGTAACTATTTCAGAAGAGAGAAAATGGAGTGATGTAATACTTACCATTTCTAATTGCACTAAAATTGTTTATGCCAAAGTCCACTTTTGCATATCTATACCATGAGTTTTTGTTTTATTAGTTGTACTATTTATACACACATTCATGGGATTGTGTAGCAAAAAGATACATATTTGTAAATTTCTTGGAGCGCTGAAGTCTCAGAGTGGTGCCTTTAGCAGCATGGAGTACATATTGTATACCATTTACAAATGATTCTACTAACACATTAACAGATTATTTCTATATGTGTGCAGAAAGGTGTTTTTCATTCACAGAAACATGAAAAAAGAAGCACAACCGCTGAAGAGCTGCTGTAATCAAACTATAATGCAAAGATCAAAGAGCAACTACACACTGTACAGAATAACAGCCCTAAATACAGCAGGTTTCAAAAGTCTGAAACCACTGGTGAAAATGCTCCATGCTTAAATGCTGTTTTTATGAATTAATAATAAACATTTGTATGTTCATGGTTTAATGACCTTGGAGTTCAAGCTAAAAGTTTAAAATGTGATGGTCCTGATTTGAAAATGATCCAAAGTGACTGATAAAAAGGCTGATAAAAAAAATCTTGTTAATGATTTACACTATCACTCATAGGTTTGAGGTCAGTAAGATTTTTTTTTTTTTTTAAATGTAAACTTTAATTCAGCAGGAATGCATTAAATTTATACAAAGTGACAAGGTATTTTAAAATGCCTTATATTTCTATTTATTTATCAGTTAAAGATTCAAGAATTTTTTTTTTTAAAAGCTTATTTTTAAAAAAATCTTACTAAAGCCAAAACTCTGAACAGTGTATTCCACAATGTTTTCTTGTAACATTTTCAAAACACTAAAACCTTTTATTAATTTCCAGGTTTAAATTAGATTTAAAATCTTGGATTTTCAATGTGACCTCATACTTTTGGACCCCACTGTACATCGAAACACTGCTGACTGCATTCAGTAACAGAACTAAAATCAGTATCCCCTGTAATCGTGTTTAATGTCAAATCTCTTTCAATTACGACACCATCAAGCCGACTGAATAGTCAGAGAACCAGACCTCTGACAGCCAAACCAAAGCGAGGAATGGACAGACAGTCTAGAAGTGTCTGGGGTTTACAAAATGCTTTCTAAAAACCCTTCCATTTCTGTAACTTTCCCAGTGTATCAGTCAACATTGACTGAGGGGTCCATTCAGCTCTCACTCTCACCAGAATTCAACTGACAGCTTGTACATGGTGCAGTAAGAACTAGTTGATCACTTGATACCAGTAGGCATAACCTAATGAATAAAGTTGTATACAGCGAACCAATACAACCTTAAAGGTACTTAATTAGTAAGTAAAAAACCCAGCAAAACCAGAACTTACCTTCAACGTAAAGCGACATGGTCTCTGTGCTCTAAACTATGAAATTAAGTACGGTTAAATATCACAACAATAATCCTGTTTCTTCGCCTAATCCCGTTCAATTCATGGGACAAAAACAGCAACACAGATACAGTCCTGTAGGGATTTGAGGCTTATTGTTAGTAGTAATAATAATAATAAGACAGAAGGTCAGCTGATCGATTTTCTCATTCTGTTGAAGAGCGCTTTCCTCCGGCGTTCATGAGCTTTTAAATGAACCATCTCTCCCTCTCTTTCTCTCCTCCCACTGACTATCGAGTAAAGCGGGGTGAATAAATGACTGCCTCGTCGACCTTTACTCGCGTGCGCGTTTGTTGCTCAAAGGAGACGGTGTGTTATAATAAAAGATGAAGTGATTATGTGCATCTCTCTGCGTGTATATGTGGGATTACATTTGTGCTCAACCCCTTTCCGTCATGATGCAACGTGTCACATTACAATCCAGACGCACTTCCTCGATCACGTCTACTCAGTTCTAGTCGCGTCTTATGATCATTTGTATAAAAAAAAGTCAGTTTTGTTTACTTTACCCAGGGGAAAGATTTAACGTTTTTGATGTACCATATTGTAAGAAATTGAATGTTGGTGGCTATAGTGGTATTAGTTAGTATGGACTGTACGCGTTATTGCAGTATTTTCGTCCTTGCAGGCACAGAGCAGCGTCGTTCTCCTCTCTCTGTGTAAAGTAGACCCTTGACGATATCGCTTTTTAATATGGTTTAGGGGTGGGGAACACGTTAGAGAAAGAGGTTCCCTGGCGTTATAGTATTATAAATGCAAAGCGAATGTGTAAGTAGAATTGAAATGTCTTACTCTGAAGGCTGGAAGATGTTGTCGGGGAGCTGCTGAAGGTTGTTCCGGAACAGCGACGTGTTTGCCTCTCTGACCAACCAACTTTCTCCTCTCAGAAACAGCAGTGCGGGGTCACTGAAACGCTGCGGAAGTGCTTCGCTAAAACATTGTTTAGAAACAGGCTGATCATCACACATTAAATCAAAAGAACCTGCATAGAAACCAAAATTATATAGACCTACAACATTTGTCAATTTGTTTTTTAAATTATTGCGATATCACAATAATTGAATTGTGATTCTGAACGAACGTGTCACACTAAAAAGTTATCATATTACAAGAGACAACGGAAACACGTTTTTATTTATTTAGTAAACAAATACAAGGTATTACAAGCATTGCAGTAGATTAATTCCGAAGGGAAAACGTGAACTCGCAGTAACCAATGTGAGCGCTGTATTTCACAGCGGCACATCTCATTGGCTGAATGGCAGTCGGACTGCTGTGTTGCCATGTCCTCTTGTTGTAAGCGATTTGTGACTTGCGATTTGTTAGCCTATTTGTGTAACGCACTCGCTTAAAATGGTACTTCTTATTCAGTTAGCTTTAGTACAATTACATACCCCAATAAACATTGTTTACCAAACACACCTACATATTATCTAAGACTTAGACATGATTCCCCGCTTTGCAAATACGTGTCGGTATTTGTTTATTTATTTTTTAATTTAGAGGGACAGTTGTCAAGTAAAACATGTGAATTATTTTGTAGAAATACTTCATTTAAGATATCGCACATTTTGGGCTTGTTTTTCTGTCGAGATTTGGCAACACAAGGAGCAAGGCCACGTCTGCAACCTCACACCAATGACCTTGCAAGACAGAACGATAAGCACTCCTACATTCATACAGCGCATTCAATGTGTTACAGGATGTGTACAATATTTTGTATTTACATGTACATGTTAATGTAAAATATATTTAGCATTTCTAATATTTTTAAGTTCAGAAACGGGGAAAAAAGCACTACATATGTCAATAAGTGGACTGTACTACACATTTTTGCCATTATCATTATAAACCTCAGTGTGCAAAGGAATGCTTTAGTACTGTTAATAACAAAATAAAATAATAATAAAAATAAGTGCAATAATGCATTTTAATGTCTGGGATTTATTGATGGATTCTACATATAAACATTTGTTACAGTAACTACACTGCCAAAGGAATTTAATTTAAATAAGAAACATTCCTTGATAATTTCTGACTCCTGTCAGATATGTAACAGCAGATATTTCAGTCTGGACAATGACAAAATGACACAGAAAGACCTAATCCATGCACTCTTGAGTCCTTTCCAGGCTTTGGTTCTCCTTTTTTGCAATTCTGGATTGGAAAGGGCAGTCCAGAAACAGTTTAAACCTTGTTTTAGACTACATTTTCTCTTCACATGGCAGCTGTGCTCTTGGTGGAAGACCAAAAACAAGAAAGGAAATAAACAAAGTGCCTGTTAAACAGCTGGACTAGATTCTAATTCTGAATTATCAGACAAAATCCAATTGAACAGATTTAATTCAAGTACATACGGTTCTAGTATTTGTGTAACAGTTTCAAGGGGAAGAAAAAGATTTTCAGGAGTGTTTTACAAACGTGCTTCTGGAGTTTTCTGGGTATCTAAGAATGGTGTAGGTGGTTGGATTTCTCTTCACACACCCAGGAAAGAGACAGCAGTGTCTCTTTCCTCCACTAATTCAGCTGCTGTTGCTTCCATCTTTGCTCTTGAGAAGTCATTGATGACCAGGCCTTCAGCAATCTTCCAGGTCTTATCCTGAAGAATAAAATAAAAATCTTGCAATGGTTGCTAAAATCCAGTTTTCTCTAGTTGAGTTTAATAAATTGATAAATATGAATTCCATCTTAGCATTCTGAGTGTACTATCAGGCATAGGTTTGGTCAAGTTTTAATAACAAACCTTGATTGAAACAGGGAATGAGTAAATTAGGTCCTCAGGTACTCCATAAGGGTTACCAGTGGAATAGACACCCATAGAGATGAACTCACCCTATAGAACAAACGCATAAGCAGTTTTAGATCAAATCAGCAGTTGCCTTGTGTGCAACATCACAGAATAAGTAGAGAACACTTGCACCACTCATTAGACACCATCATATAATGCAGTCAATACTTCCCATAACTCCCATAATGTTTCGTGCATTTCTGTTTAATATTGCTTGGCTTTTCAGTTCCATATAGTGCCATCACATCAATTTTAAAAGGAGTAATATTTTACCAATTTAGGACTTTTTTGTGTGTTTCCCCTGTTTATTTTACTTATTATTTTATATTATTATTTATTATTTTGAGCCTCTGTTTGTCAAACCTGACTGGTATGTAGAAAATTGTAATCCTCCATACCTGATGCAGTAAAATATTCTGTAAAAGACTCTACATTAATGTAAATATTATTAACTTAAATATTAAGAATGCTAAACAACAAATTCAAGATATAAACATAAATAATATATTTTTCTACAGTAAATCTATTAATTTGACTGAAGAACATATAGTTCTTAAATCATAAAATGTAATATATCAATACTTTCAGTTTTTACATTAGCAATAAACTGTTTGAAAATAAGCAACTTTGTCATCACTAAAGCAGAAAAAATGTAATATCTTATATTGTGTTGGACAGTGGCAGACCTCTGAGTTAGAAAGTCTGAAAACCACTCATTTACAGAGAAATCAGTGCATAACTTAACCAATACAGGGGTGCAATACTTGTCTCAGTCTGTGTGAATTGTGAAAAAAACCTAAAAAGTTGACCTCAAGAGTGCCTGCCCAGATGTCTCTCATGTGGTCACAGATGGCCTTGGCGGCTGACATGGCACTGGAGAGCTTCCTGGCTTTAATGACTGCAGCACCACGCTGCTGCACTGTCTGAGAAACAGAGAGGAAGAATGGAATAACCACAGAAAGATTTAGATCATATCACTCCAATCAGTAGTCATAAGCAAAGTATATTAATAATGTTGCAAAACAGCTCAAACTGTCTTATTACTCAGCACCATATGCACAAATGCAGATAGGTTCTTGCTTACACAGTTATGAGGAAAAGTAAATAGTCCAACAGTGACCTCTACAGGAAAGCCACAGCAGACAGCACTTACAGAAATGAAATCTCCCTTCAGCCAGGCATCGTCCTTCACTGCATCAAAGGCAGTCACGTCCTTCCCCTGCACATTCACCTTGCAGTGGTGGGCGTCTGGGTACTGCGTAGATGAATGATTACCCCAGATAATCATATTCTTCACAACGTTTGCTGAAATGCCACAACGGATTGCCACCTAGAGGACATATTGTGTGACACAAATGAGTGTGAAACTTGTGCATAAATTGAAGTATTTCACCTCTTTGTATTGGTGGGACATCCAGCAAAAGGCTGTTTTACCTGAGAGCAAGCCCTGTTGTGATCCAGGCGCGTCAGACAGGAGAAATTCTCTTTGGGGATGGATGGTGCGGATTTGGCCGCAATCAGACAGTTAGTGTTGGCTGGGTTACCGACAACTAGAACCTACATATTAAAACATATTGCCTTTAAATTAGCTTCACTTGACTTCATTATATTTGCTCTTAATTGGATTAAGGTCATTGACTTGTTATTCACCTTGACTGTTTTCTTTGCATACTTGTCAAGTGCCTCCCCCTGGGACTTGAAGATGGCAACATTAGCCTTCAGTAGATCCTTTCTCTCCATGCCCTCTCTTCTTGGCATGGAGCCCACCAGAATGGCAGCATCCAAATCCTTGAATGCAACATCCTCTTTATCAGTGGGGATGACCTCTACAACAAAAGCCACAGACAGTGGAATTAAAATAGATGGAGGGTAAGCAAAGCTAACAACATCAGGGAGTCGCAAGACAACACACAGAGAATCTCTACAAATCTAAATTAACCTGGTTAATATGAAAACTCTTAATATATTATATATTACAATACATTGTATTATGAAATCATAATTGTATTGCATTATCAATATTTTTAAATATTATATATTTTAATACTGCAATAATCCTGCTAATAATTCCTCATTTTCATTAAATGTGAATTTGTGAAATAACAATAATTGAAAGATTATTATTTTTATTATTATGTATTGTTTAAGTTAAGTATTTTTATATCAGGTTAAACTGCCATGTATGTATTGCATGTTAAATACACATATAATGTGTATTTAAAATAATTAAAACGTGCATTTGTTTTAATAAAAAAGATTATTGTTGTGAATTTAATTAACATCACAACGCATACATACATGTACATATATATATATGTCATTGCTGATTAATTACATCCAAAATAAATGTTTTTGTTTACATAATATATGTATGTTATGTGTGTATATTTATTAGGCAATGGCATAGTGTACATAGTGATACATAGCAATAGTAAGTGTACATAGCAACAGATGCTATTTACACTAAAAGACTAAAATAGCAGTATTTTATGTGATAAGTTCTTTACACTAAGTACACATAGCTATTCTATGTACACTATGTTACAAATAGCAGGATTTTCTGCTATTTATACTACTTACTGCAAACAGTGTAAATTATGCACCTCAGTATTGTAGTACATTATAAAACAATATGCAACAATAACTTATTGAGTTTTAATTTTAATTCAAATTATTAAATGGATGCCACCTTATTGGGACAATAAAGCCCTATATATATATATATATATATATATATACTGTATATATTGATATATACACATAAATACAACTACATATTTTCAAAATATATGCTCTATGTGTGTGTCTTAAAAAATATATATTTATATATATATATACACACTCAGTACACACACATATTATGTAAACAAAAACCTGTATTTTGGATGTGATTATTAATTTTTTATTAGTGCTGGGCAATGATTAATCGCGATTAATCGCATCCAAAATAAAAGTTTTTCTTTACATAATAT
>JAUCMS010000031.1:7694133-7709524 GCA_032357445.1 Enteromius radiatus | reverse complement strand
ATATTATGTAAAGAAAAACTTTTATTTTGGATGCGATTAATCGCGATTAATCATTGCCCAGCACTATTTTTTATATATATATATATATATATGGCTTGCTTTTGTTTATCCATCCAGTTTGGTTCTCCTGAATTTTTGGTTGCTGATTCCATGCACTTGACAGGTCACATACTGTCAACCTTCCCACATCATTCTCGGATGGGAACTACAATCCTAAGTTTAGCTGCCCTTTCAGCTGGGGATCATACAGGCAGCCAATCAGATTGTTCTGAGCTCTTGTCATTTGTGCAGTGAAAACACAGGCCTTTAAGACTGCATGGCTGGCACAAAGACCACAGGATTACAGGGCCTCATGACACTCCATTCTGTATGTACTGTATGTGTGTACCTCTCAGAAGTGGAAGAGCACAGTCCTGCAGCTCCATGACAACACCTTCCAACACAGGCAACATGGGAGTGATGTCCAATAGAAGCAAAACAAGAGGCTGGAAGTGAGAGGGAAAGAGAACATTAGTGCCTGTCTTGCTGTCATAATATGGTTTTGGTTTTGCAATAATCTCATCAGCTGTCGGAGACATTTGGTGCCTTTTTCTGGAATTAGTTAAACAGTAGTCTGAATGATACACTAGTATTTCATTGGATGTGACGGGACATTGCATAAGCCAAATCCTGCCCCTACCTGATCTTTACCGAAGACATCTCCTTTTGCAATGCTGTATAGCAGAGAGTACGCGATCTGCCCAGCAGCGCCGGTCACCAGGACTCTAATAGGCTCAGCCTACACCAAAACAAGAGAGATTAATAAACAACTGATGTAAATTAGCATAGAAAATATGTCATATTACAACAACTGCTCAGGACAGACACGCTCTGGAGGCTCACCACATTAGATATAAATAGCCTCAGAATGACGTGCTGTGTGGGATATTTTTAAACCTGGAGACATTCATACATTCCTTCAATTAACTCACTTTCACCAGTTGGCACTTCTGCAGAAAGTTTTTTTTAGTGTATCTGTATTATTTTCAGAATAGTCTAATCTATTTTTTTTCCACAAAGAATGGAACCTCAAAATGATATGAACGGTTTGATATAAGACATATCCCGTGCAAGCATAAATGCTTGACTGTTATATTTCAAAATGTCTTAATCATCACTGTGCTAGAATTGGTTCCCGATTGATTCACTTCATACATATAACAGGTAATTGCAAATGTTCTATTGCAATAGAACAAGTCAAGTTAAACTTGAACTTTGAATTTAAAATTGAACACTAATTTTTAAAGCCTTGGATCTCGCAATTACATGGTCATTTATTGACAGTAAAACGTCATATTTCATATGAATGTAAGTCGGAATACTAATATTTCTTACCATTTTCAGCTGGTTGAGAATGACAACGGCTCTCCCACTACTTGGGTGATTGCGGAGGTCACCCCTATTTTCCTCACGAGGCAACAAGTTGCCGGCACCTGCCTTTCAAGTGCATTCTGGGAAATGTAGTTTTTCGTGGCGCTATAGGCGCCACTTTGTTGTAATAAAAACTACAGTTCCCATAAGTCACTACAATAAATCACAAACTAAAACGATCCCTCTTCCATGAGTTGTGTATGGGACGTCCGACTTACAGTATTCCAGCGAATCGGTTCTTTCGAACAGTTCGTTTCAAAGTCAGTTAAACAGTTTGACCATTATTCATATTTGTCTATGTTTTGAATTTAAAATAATGCATTCAATTATTTTTGCACTTTAATAAATACTACATACTGGTTTATTTATAGTATTTTTTTACTAAAACTGCTCTGGGCTATACCTTTTTTATTCGCGAGTCGCGACTCTCAAAAACAATCCACAATCCACTAGGGAAATTCATTTGAAAGATTCATTCATTTGAAGATTATTGTGCGTGATAAATATAATTTGCTCACAAAAAAATAACATATAATAAAGCAGTTTATGCGAAATAAATGCATTTTTAAAAAATATTTTGAAATCTCTTAGTTTAAATATTTGTTCAATTAAATAAAAGTTAAATTTGGGCTATAAAATATTAATGGAAAATAAGCAACAACAACAAAAAAATCCTGTTAAGTAATATGTTAAGAATAAATCGGGTTTTTGAACGGGTTTATAAATCTTAATCCCGACCATAGATATCTTATACTGTATAATCTTATGTTAATAATATTATAATATTATATATTATGTCAGTATAAGATATCTATGAATCCCGACGACGAAAGGAACAACCCGGAAGATATTAGAGTACCGTAATGTTTGGAAAACAACGCGGGGGAAAAGTAACCGGTGATGGAGAGTTGCGTCCGTTGCTTGGACACTCTTGAAATCATGAACATGTTAGTGGTTAGCAACTAACAATACTTAAAAATATCGTGTGTAAGTAATGTTACAAGTTACACAAGTGAAAGAGATCGTGTTTAACTGGGACAATTTTATTTTTGCTTGTGTTTTCTGAAGTTATGAGTTAACGTTAACGTTATTCATTTTGTTTTCGTTTGGCAGGAAACATAGACAGCAGCACCAGCGGCATCTGGAGATCAACAGATTATTTGTGAACTAACCGGTAAGTCCACGAATGATGCGAGAGTCAGAGTGTCCTGTGCGCTGGAGTATTTCAGAGTGATGAATCATATATGTGTATGAGAAATTAAATGTATTTGTTTAAGCCGTTGTACAGCGCAAAACAATGGGTGGTTACGTCGTTTTTTTCTCTTATCACCCGAAAAAAATCTAAATTTTCCGGCGTGAGATGTTTGGGAATTTATCGTATTGCCACTTCATCAGACTGGTTCAGCTGCCCGGGTAGCGTTCACTGTTTTCGGCTTGGACTGAATTCTACACTGGCTTCTGGTTTTGTAGGAGCAAAGATGATTTCAGGAGAGTATGGCAAATATATTAGTGGATGTGGTCTGTGTTATTAGATGGACTACAGACCCATTAGTCATATTCTAGGTAACACAAGTAATTAATATTTGATAGTGTGAGACCGTGCCATAAATATAATAAACTGTATGAAAGTTAGTCAGAATCTATCAAAACTAAGTTATATTTTATATCCACTGTTTAACTCATGAAACCTTATTTCCCCATTTTCTGATTATTTTCCCATTCTCATTTATTTTCAGTTAGTAAGGGGAATTGTCAGTTTATTCTAAGTCACATTCATAAAATTGATATGCAAGCAAAAATACAGCGAAGGGTAACTGTTTGTTTAACACACATATCTTGTTATAATATGTAGGGCCTCTGTATCAGTTCAGTGCTTTAGGGACCCCATGCTTTGGGTGAGATAGATGATCTCTCTGCTGCATTTTACATGAACTCATTACAGGCTCATTACAAACCGCCTGACAAAGGAGCTGAGGATAATGTTGCTTCCTTATGAGATGTCCACAACAGAGAACAACACCATCTCTTCTCCAAAACACAGAGTGGAGATGGCAAGCTTTCAGTTTACGAGTGCTTTTTAATTCTGTTTAACAGATTGCTGCATATGGTTTTTGACGCTCAATCATTTTTGGAATAGAATATCATATTAGAATATTTTATAGGACATTCTTAAAATTGTCTGAGCCTCCCTCTCTATCGTTCTTATAGTCTCTTTCTCACTCCCTCAGGCTCTTTCATTCACACTGTGTTTTGTGAGACTGGTGTTTAATAACACCTTCAGGTTTCTGTAAAAAGTGTGCTATACCTACACAGTAGTCATTTTCATTCTGAAATAGATTTAGTCAGATACCAAGGTAAGAAAGTTGATATAATAATTTCACATTATGCTGATTTGAAAAATATTGTAGTACTGTTATTTAATAAAATATAATAAAATATTATTTATTAATAACTACATTACCATTAATAAATTATGTGTTGTTAAATACAAATAAAATATATTATATATATATTATACTAATTAAATATTGTAAAGTTTATTATAGACAATCTTATGTTAATTTTAAAGCATTTGCTCTTGTCAAACTGCTCTGTGGAAAAAAGTAATTTTTTACACATGACATTTGGGCAGAATACTTTGGAAAACATATTTAACCTTTAAATCACATAACCTTTTCTCTTAACCATGACAGGATTGTCAAACCAGTAAATACAGTTTTTAATAGTGCCGTATCAGATTGCACACTGTGAAGACTGAAATTCTAGAATAATCCAGACCTGCTTGAACAGGCCCCCATTTTAGACAACTCTTTCCATATCAAAACTAAAAAATAAACTAATCAGTCACATGAAATGATTAATAACAGATAAAGATATATTTAGTCTGAATGACTGCCTATATATTTGTTTTGCACCCCATGAATAGCAGGGGATTTTTATTTGTACAAAACATTAATATCAAGTAAGATGTTTTTGTTTTTTAATTTCTCAACCATTACCACTCGTTGAGCAAAAGGTTATCAGTATTCTTAGTTCAGATAAATAATTAGCTGATTTCATAACTATTTTTATGGATTAAAAATTCATATCTCAGCTGTCATGTTTCAGATGCTGTCCCTGATTCAGTGCACCTCTATCAACTCATGCTCTAGTGACTGTAGCTGGTTTCTGCCCTTTACCCCGCTTTTTTAAAATGTGCTGTTCTTCACAGATTTGGTGAACCTGCATTGTTCATGTCATGTCAGTGGGAATGTTTGTTATTGTGTCTAATGCACATGCTGTACCTGGTGATACAAGGATATTCATGGTCTATGCAGAGAAAATCAAAACAATACCTGTGAGGGATTTGAGAACATCTGCACTCTGTGACCTAACTGAACTATGCATCTGAATAAAGAGATGCACTGTGGGATATTATCATTTTAGTGCCTGAGTGAGCTAAGAAGAGGGTAAAGAAGGAAAATACTGTGGGTTTGGATGAAAGTAATATAAACTAACTGCTTAACATTTTATATGTTAGATATATGTTTAAATATACTGTGCATAGCTTAAATATTTGAATATTCTGAAATATATAAAAATGTACACTACCATCTAAAAGTTTTGGGGTCAGATTTTGTTTTCTGAAAGCAATAAATACATTTATTCAGGACAGATATATTAAGTTGATAATTCAAATAAATGTTGTTTGTTTGAACTTTGTTCATCCAAGAATTTCCACAAAAATATGAACTTTCCACACTGATACTAAGTGTAAAAATAAAGACTGCTGAACATTCAGCTTTGATATTGCAGTAATAAATTACGTTTTAAAAAAACATTAATAATAATACAAAATGCTTGTTTTAAATTTTATTAATGTTTCACATTGTTCCTTTTTTTATACTGTATACATGAAGCCTCAGTGAGCATAGGAAATATGTTTAAAAACAACAGCAAAAAATCAAACTTGAACAATAGTGTAGGCCTAAATAAAACATAAAAGGCAACAATGGAGCATTTTTGGCCCCATTTTTCAAATATCTTTAGCATTTTTTTTTAAATTTCAGCACAATGGCATTTTTACTCATTACAGTGTCCGCAAGGTCATGGCATGTAAATTCATTGTAATTATAGCATCAGCGCTAAATAGTTGTTGGTGTTTTTTGCTTTGTTTTTAACTGAAATCACTGGCATTCATTCACCCATAGAAAGTGCCAAGTATTATGTGTACATGGACGTTTTTTAATCCATGTTGATTGGATTAAGATTAACATACCCTTATTTTTGTGATTTTTAAATCTTTTTATGACCTCGATAGTACAATGATCTGCTTTATTCAAAGATAGTACTAGTACTGCCTAGATCACCAACAGATACAACCTTTGCTAGATGACTATTATCCCTCCATTGTCTGTTAGCAAAATCCATCTTGATAATATGCCGCGTCTCAATGGGGTTACGTGAGAACGATGATGGCCATCCTTTAGATGTTTACTTGCATTCTCATGAGTTTATTTCTTGGCATGATTTTAGATTATTTGTCTAGTGCCCAGAGTTTGAACTGCAGTACTGTTTTATGAACATTAGGTGCCAGTGTAGCACTAGTTTTGTAGCATAATAGTAAGTAAACAGTAAACAAGAATCACCTTAAAGAGTTTGAACCTTTATATTTCACAAATCAATGAATGGTTTCATTTTAATTGCTCTCATTTTTAACCTGCGCTTGTTTGGACTTTTGAAAGCACTACATTTAGTTCCAGGCCCTTGAAACCTGACTGGAAGTAATTGAGTGAGCGTTATTTAGTTTCTCCTCCTTTAGGGGTTTTAAAGACAGGCGTATTTCAAGTTGGCACATTGTTTTACAAATGTACAGCTGGGTTCTCCTGGCTCGTGATCATTCTAAGTGCTCTTTGATTTCGCTTCAAACAACAAAGCCCTCAGGAGTATTTACTCAAGAATGCTTTTTCAGCCTTAGACTTCCCCATGCCTGTCAGCTACACACTCTGTCAGCCTCAAACTTTCCCATGCCTGGCAGCCACACACACACTCTGATCAAAGTAAGAGCACACACTTCACCTGCTTATAATGCAGCCCTGCCCAGCTGTCAATCACCCTTCCTTTCCTCTTCAATGTCTCGTAAACACGCCATAAAATCCATTTAGAAATCAAAGCACTGAGATATTGATGTTAACTTAATTTGACAGACCATATAATATGTCGTTTCCCATTTGTTGTTTGCACAACAATATAAAATAAAAGTAGTCATACAATTTTTAAAAATGTTTTTTTCCTGTTTTTTGTTAATATTAATTTTGTTAATATACACACAGGTATACATGCACATATACATGTGTATATACAATATATATATATTTTTTTATAAAACATTTTATGATTTTTATTTTAAACATAATATTTTATATATTTATATGGGTAGTTGACATGAATTTTGAAGCAGTTTTTCTGTCTTCTGCACTAAAATTCTCCACAAACTCTTGTAAACAAATATTAATTAACCTATTATAAATTAAGTAACGTTACATGGACAGTTTATACTTGCAAAGATACATTTCTCATGCGTAATATTGCAAGCCAGAAAAAAAGAAGCCAATAAAAACTATGCCTTTAGGCAATTTAAAACTAAAATGTAAACTTAAACATATGTTAATGTTAACCTAAAATGTTGATTTTGAATAGAAAAAGGGTAATTGACATCTTATTTTAGTTCCCCTATATGACAATGTGAATTAATATTTTTATAGTAATTATATATTTAGATCTGTATGTTAACAATAATGTATGATATTAAATTGATAAATAAAGGGTCTTTGAACGGTTTTGATCTTGATCGCAAAATAATTAACTCAGACTGGTGAACTCGCACTTGCCGAAATCAATGTGATGTGTGTAGTTTCCTCATCATTGCAATGGAGGGTGCTGATGGGCCACACATGACCCACATCAACGTTGCATTGTGTTTGGTCTCTGGCTCCTGTATTTTTGTTGCTGTTGTTGCTTGCTTCAACAATGCTCTTCTTAGAGTCCTACACATCCACTGCAGTCATCTAAAGGAGTGAATCATTGCCTTGGGGATCAGAGTGCTGGGGACCTTTCTGTTTGATCGTAGCTGTCCAGCAATCAAAAACATGTTGCATTAATTCAAATCCCTTAAACTGGACCGACAGTCCTGGCTTTCACACTCTCCTGCACAATAGTGAGAAATGGAGAAACAGAGAGACAGTGAGCAACCTGGACCAGCTCCTGAGTTTGAGGTTTGTCTTTCTGTTTGTGTCTCTCTCAGTCAGTGTAGGGATTAGACCTGTAGTTAGATTCCCTGCCCTAAGTTACCGTACAGATGTTAGCTGGGATAGCATTGTCATGACATCCATGGCCTCTGGATTGATGGGCTAATTGGGTCCTATTCAGGGGTGTGTGTGGTTTGGGATGAGTGCAGTATTATTTGTCAGACAAAAGTATAGTCAAGTACAAAAAAGACTTTTCCAGTCATCTGTGTTTGCTTGTGCCATTTTGTGCCTCTCTTTGTTCTAAATAAGTAATCAAAGTATATAGTGATTTAGTAGTGTTGAAATGTTCTGTTTGAGTAGGTATTTATGTGTTTGTATAGACAGTGGCTGGCTGTATGAGAGTTGATGGGTTTAAGCTACTACAAGATGGTCTTTTTGCCTTTGTGGAAATTCTTAAGTCAGACCTTGGCATGTAACATAAATTACATGTTTTTTTGGCATTTTTACTTGCCATTAGAAAAATGTAATCAATTACAAAGCCATAAATATGATGAATATCAACATTTATGCACTTTTATGTGTTTATAAAGTATTAGGCTATATTTTACGTTTTAAGTTTTCATGAATATACTTGGGTTGTTCAAAAACCTTTTTTTTTTTGTAATTCAAGCTTATTCTGCATAGATGCATTCAATTGATTATGTCTTATTAAACAACAATCCGGAAATGGTTTTTATTAGGTTTCCAAAAAATATTATGCAAACAATAACATATCAGACTGATTTCTGAAGCATCATGTGACAATGATAACTGCTGAAAATATGTAATAATATTCCACAATATTACTGTTTTTTTTGCAGTCTTTGTGAGCATAAGAGACTTCTTACAAAAATGTTTTTATAAAGTTTAATGTATTTCTGTAAATGAAAAAGTCAGTTTTACTTGTCTAACAAATGTACCTGTTTTAAGATGTTTAGATATAATTGCTAGGAAAATGGGCAAATACAGAATTAATATATATGTATTTTTTGCTCTCCTTGTTTCCTTGGAATAAATAGTGTTGTGGCATCACTATGAAAATGGCAAACATTAGCAATTATATTGTTCTTTGGAAACACTGTTCTCAGAATAATTTTTAGGCCATCAGTGTGCTGTAATTTGCAGCAGAGTCTCAAGTAAGACTCAGTTCACGTCACAAGCACTGGCTCTTATAGTCACACACAACTGATTGGAAAGGACTTCCTCGCTTAGTTTGTCAGGAGAAGATGATGTCTGAAATGCGAGAGCTCTCAGAACCATTTTAATACTTTAACTGCTGCTGAAAACTCTCTGAGCTCTGGTGCTGTCCCTGCGGGCCCCTGCTAGTGAAAGCTGATATAGGATCTGACAAGACAGGACTTGACACAGCAATGCACTTCCCTGCTTTTGTGTCCACTTACCTGCGGCCAGCCGCTTGCATTTGAGGATTTCCCCATATAAAGAGGAACAGAGGAAACATGTGTATGTGTTGACTATCATCAGTCAAATACAACGTGCAGAAGCCATGGATAGAATAGCTGGGAGTGTGTGTGGGGTTTAACATTGAGTGGGCATCCCGTTAGAATCAAAGTCATTGTGTTTTTAGAGGGGCACTTGGGTGGGTGTGTTTTGTGCATGCATGGCTGATCACTTCGTCTGCTTGTCAGATAGAGCTCCTCCAGGTGCTGGAGTATTCGGCATTCACAGTCCAAACCAGCATTCCTGTTCCGCCTGCTTCTCTCTGTTCCTCCTCACCCACGCACAGACTCACATGATGATGCTCAAACTCAAAGGTCAGAGGTCACACAGGAAAAGCTGACCTTTATTTTAAATTGAAAATAACTTTGTGTCTCGTCTCTGTCAGCGGTGTCGGCTTTAGGGGTCATAGAGAGGGCAAAACTCTTATCCAGAAGGCCAAAAACACCTGGAGAAAAAGATAACATTTCATTACAAGTAATAATTCGATTGTCAGTGTATTCTGTGTACATTGTGCATTGTTACTAATCAAATAGGCTATATTTAGAGTTGTTTTTTCTTTATTTTTTTAAGCACCCCGACCAGTCTGACACACAATGCCATATGTGGGAAATGTTTAAAAAATAAAAAGTTGTTTTCTTTGCCAGAAATTATATTATATATAATATATAGTATATCTATATATATATCTGTGTATGTATGTATGGGCGGATCAGCAGTCTCAGGAGGCCATGGCGGATCAGGAGACACTGGAGGCCATGTCCAAGCCCTCATCCCACCCACCCCTACCATGACCATGGCTATATAGCCCCCCCCCCCCAAAAAAAGAAAATTATTGGTGGAGTTTCCAGCCTGTAAGAGCCATGACTCTTGTGGGTGCTCAGGGGAAGAGAGGTCTGGTGGGCTATCGGGAAGGGCAGGCTCAGACTGGCTCTCAGGAGGGTGCTCTTGCAGTGCAAACGGCACCCCAGGAACGGCACCCCAGGCCTTTACTGGGGAGCTGGATTCTCAGGGTTAGGGAACGGCACTCCTGGCTATGACTGGCAGACTGGATTCTCAGGGATCGGGAATGGCACTCCTGCCTGTGATTGGCAGACTGGATTCTCAGGGGTCGGGAATGGCACTCCTGTTCGTGACCGCGGAACGGAATATGCGCAGAACTGGAAAGCTTTCCTGGCCGTGATTCAGAGACGGGACTCTTGAACGGCTCTCCTGGCCATGACTCGGGAATGCCATCGGACGCCACTCTTGCGGAGCTGGCATCGAAGGGAGCTCTGGCAGCATGGGCATCAAAGGGCGCACTGGCAGCGCGGGCAGTGGATGACGCTCTGGTGGCATGGGCATCAGAACTGTCGGCAGATCCCCGGAAGGACATAAACTTAAACTTTGTAACGAGTAGACAGGACAGAGCACATGGGGATGAACACACTTTAAATACAGGACATAACGAGGGGAGAACTCAAGTCACGTGGGGATCATGTCTGGAAGCAAATTAACACAAAAGATGTATCAGGGACAGGAAAAACCAAATAAGGGCAAAAGCAGACACGTGGGGAAAACCAAAACAGAACACACAGAATATATAACAATTATTTTCTAATATTATATAGCCATATGCTATATATGTTTATAATGAAAAAACAATATGCACTCCAAAAGTTGTTAGTATATTTTGCAAATAATTTACACAGAAGTGATAACTATTATTAATTAAACATTACATTTGAATTTAATAATATTTTATCTGTTTTTGTTCTTATTCTGTTTATTTTATTTTTATTATATTTTTTCTAATTATATAGTTTTTTTTAACTTCAAAGAACATCTTGTATGTGTTTGTGATTTTTGTCCTCTGTGTGGTCCAATGTAGAAATAACTCTAAAAGGTCTAACTGAGGTCGATCACTCTGGATGTCACCCTGAAGAAAAGAAGAGAGTGAGGGGAAAAAGAGCAAGAGGAAGGGCAGGTGTGTGCTGTGTAGCGGCCACCATGTCAACGTCTGCCTTTCTGGACTGACAGGTTGTCATTTTTTGTGACAGCATCCTGCAGACTATCCATAATGAGCTGCTGTGAAGTCTGCAACATTCTCCTGACCTTTCGGCCGCTCGCGTCATTCCCAGGTCTTCTCCTTCCACGCATCCTTGTCAAAGGGCCAAACCGCAAAACGCTGGGGGATGAACGCTGGCAGGGACATTAAAGAAAGTAAATCCAACAACAAAAACAAAGACACGGACACACTGACACCTGTCTCACTCCCACCTGTCTCACCAACAACCACCATGGACGCTGATAGACAGACTCCTAGAACTGCTCCTTGTGGTTTTGGCCTTTGTTGATGGCGTCGTTTACTCACCTTTGGTCACCAGAATTTATTTCGCAAACAAACTCTAGCCTGTGTTTGAAAGTCTCAGAAAAAAGCCCCCACAGTATTCAGACCAAAAAAAAAAAAGAAAGAAAAAAGATCCCGCTATTTCTTAAATGACAAAAAATTCCTCGGCTCTGAAAAGTGTGACCTAGCCTTGTGCCCCCACTGTTTGGCTTTCTGCTCCAAGTCTCTGGGTAAACACCTGCTTAAAAGGCATTGCTCCTTTTTTCTCTCCTCTGTTCTTTTCGTGGCCCTCTTTCTCCTGATCATTTTGCTTTAATGACGTTTACAGATGTACTTATACCTCCTCATGAGTGTTTTAGTCTCAGGTTATTACCACCCATGTTTACGGCTATGCTAACAAGAATCACATTACGACCGGTCTGTCGGAATAGAAGAATTCAAATCAAAGCTCACGCAAAGCATTCTTTATCTATGTGTTTAATAAGATAACCAGCCTGGACATTCAAATTTAAGCTCTCATAAGTGGAATCATAGAAGGTTGTGGGGATTGAATTGATGCAAACACAGACACACACACACACATATTTAATATATTGGCTTTGTTGTATGCAGTAACTGCAGATTTTCTCAATTTAACTGCTAGGTTTGGTTTGACTTTGCTCAGATTTAGAGAAAATAATGTAATGCATATGTTTTACAGCGATATGTTATCATTACCAATATAATGGTAACATCATCTAACTTTAAAGCAGCATTGTATTATGATGACAACTGTGTATGTAATTATTGCTTTTAATTTAAATAAGATACAATTAAATTTATTTAGTGCTGTCAATTGATTAATTGTGATTCATTTGCACTTGCATGTATATATTAAAGAAAAATATGTGATGTTTATATTTTAAATATATTTATAAATTATATAAACACAAATATAAACATGTAAATATTTTCTAAATATAAGCTGTATGTGTGTGCTTTTATATGAACATAATATACACAGTGCACATACATATATTATGTAAACAAAAACCTTTATTTTGATTGATCATTTGACAGCACAAATTGTAATAGTAACATGTTTTTACTTTATTAAAGAAAATAGTTCCTAGTTATGGCACCAGGAAATGAACTATTGCATATTGCCAAGTAAAACATGTTAGCTGTGTTTTGTTCCAGAATGAATGAGTGTTTTTGAATAAATCTGTAAAAAAAAAATGAGTCATTGACTCATTAAAACATCCATTGCGTCCCAGTTTGCATATCATCCACCATAAATAGTATTAAAGATTGCTAATTGCAAACACACACACACAGTTTTCTTATGCTCACCAAAGCTGTATTTGTTTGATTAAATAGAGTAAAAACAGCAATGGAAAATTAATTTGAGCTATTTATAGTATTAAAACCTCTTAGAAATGTAAAAGAGGGAAGGAGAGAGAGAAAAAGATAGAGTGAGCGTGGGAGGAATGAAGTGGAAGAACGACCATGCAGCACTGAGTAGATAAGATGACTGGTGGCGATGGCATTGTGTGTATGCACGTGTGTGTGTGTGTGTGTGTGTGTCTGCTCGGTCAGCTCTACAAGAGCATGGCACAGAATCAGAAACCGTCCAAACCTGCTGACACGTGCTTTCTCTCTTTCTTTCTCTCCCTCCCTCTTTACAGTTCTCATCTTCTTTTTAACCCACCTCTTCTGGAAGAGAGGCTAGTAAATCCTCGGCTAGTCTCAGTTAATGCTGCTAACTCTCGTTTGAGATTGGGAGATCTAGCAACTCCTGTACATGTCAGTGCCGGTCTTCTCTGTCTCAAACCTTTTATTTTTTTCCCCTCTGTATGAACTTTTCAACTCTTGAACTCCCAATGGCCTCGCTCTCCGTCTCTCTGACAACAATTGGAGTAGATTCTTCCTTTTCATCCATGAGGATCTCCTCGTTTTTCACAATTGTTCATTCCTTTCTCCTCTCGTTTGACAGACAGACAGACCTGCCCCTCGGCCACGTCACTCATGCTGCCCAACTTCATTTATGGGCCTGATTGACACCTCTTACACACGCTCACACACACACAGACATACTGTAGATGTCTTCTCACATGAATAGTATTAGTTTTACCTCATTTTGAGCTGCTTGTCTGTCAGTCTCTATTATTTGCCTCCTGAATGTGAATAGAGGCCTCTCTGAGACACTCAAGCTGTGTGTGTGTGTGTGTGTATGTAATGGCGCCACTCTGTCCTTGTGTCTCTTCAATGGCACCTTCATGTTACATAGCATAGCCACATATTGTCTGTCACACTTGACTTGTCTCTCCTGTTATGAGGACCCCAGAGAGTGGAGAAAAGAAATAGATGAGTGGACTGATATGATGCCTTATAAATTGTATGAAGCTATGGTATTTCAACCGCTGAAAGCAGACAGATGGGAATATAGACTAATTCAGTTCTTTTCTTTGCTTGCATATGGTTTTTCTGGTGTGTTGCTCTTTGAGCTGAAGTCTTTTTTTTTTTATGGAAATGTCTAAAATGTCCCTGCTTAGAAAGCCAGCTGGGTCTTTTCTGTTATGCTGTACTTTTTTTAAAAAAAATGTAAATTCACACAAGTATTTCTGTAGTAGAAAATATATTGTGGTCAAGATCAGGTACTTAAACTATTAATTATAGCTTGTTTATATAAATAATAGCATGAAAATGAGAAAGATGCTAGAATCTTTGGAAATGTTGATTAATGCTGATTTTATTGGATAGGATAGAATGTTTTACTACCACAAACTGCTTTCTAAACTACTTAAATACCACTTACTAATTTACCAAAATGTCACAAAAATAACAAAACTTGCCAGAAGAAAAGTGCATTTAAAAAAAAAATAAAAATAACAAATAATGTATTCTGATCCTTCCATGATTACTAAAAAAATTAAAATAAGAAAGATGTATTTATTTATATTTCATGGCTTTTTAGGCATTTGTGTAGCCTAGAAAAATTACTTACACTGCCCTTCAAAGGTTTGGGGTGAATACTTTTATTTAATGAAATTAAAACATATTTACCAAGGGTGCATTAAACTGATTCGAATGTACTGTAAAACTAAGACAAAACAAAAATAGATGCTTTATTGGTTTCTGCAAAAAATATAAAGCAGCAGAACTATTTTTTAGCATTGATAATAGCAAGCAATGTTTCTTGAGCAGCAATTCAGCATATTAGAATGATTTCATAAGGATTAGCTTTGCCCTTACACAAATGATGGGGACATAAAAATCTAATGCATAACAGAACTGACCCAACTCATAATTTAACATGGTCGAGGTGTTTAAAAGCTGGTTTCTTAAATTCATTGTTCCAGTCAGACTGTCTTTTGAAAGTTGACAGATTTTATTCTTCCACTCTTTTGCTTTCTCTCTCTCCTCCTCTTCTGTTTATTGGGCTACTTATCACTCATATGGAGATCACTTCCTCTCTCTCTCCACATTGTCTTCATTCCCCTGTCTTATCACTCTCCATACAGCACTCCTGGGCATCCTCAAGTATCCCATCATGCCCTTCTGTAATCTGTGACACCATTTTGTCAGCACATCTACTTGTATGTTTGACTTCCCCATTCACCTTTTCGCTTCTCTCTCCCAAAGTGTTTTCCATTGTTTTGTGTCCCTTTAATGTTAATGCTGATGGCCATGGCCAGGCGGTGCCCTAGAGGACTCTGATAAGAGCTGCTGCCTTTTCTGTTTTCTTTTGGATGTACTGTTTTATATTTTCACTTCAGTAACTTCAGCTTGAGATACAGAGGGGAGAGAGTAATGAAACACAGAGGCGGTAATGCTGAAACTGAGTCGACACACAAAAAAGTATACAGAATTATATATATATATATATATATATATATATATATATACAGTATCTCACAAAAGTGAGTACACCCCTCACTTTTGTTGCCAG
>JAUCMS010000031.1:7657014-7694033 GCA_032357445.1 Enteromius radiatus | reverse complement strand
CATTATACAAGCTGTACACTGATTACTTTACATTCTATCAGAGTTTCATATCTTTAGCATTGTCCCTTGAAAAGATACAATAAAATATCTACCAAAATGTGAGGGGTGTACTCACTTTTGTGAGATACTGTATATATATATTAAACCTAATAATGGGTACTAAAATCACAGCAAGTGTCAGGAAAAGGTTGTTATGATTTTCTAAATGGGGAAGAGTGAGAGGTGAAGGGTTAAGATGAAATTAAAATGCCTTTTTGAAGGGCTGCAGTTCTTCACCTGTGGTAGTATCTGTTGGATGTAATTTCAGCTGTCAGTCCAGGTTAGATGGGACACTTTTACTTGTGTCAGTGACTGAAGAGAGTTCTGAAAGGAGAGAGAGAGGACATGTCTGCTTTTCCCTCATTCATCTCCTGAAATCAGCAGGTGCATCTCTCTCCACTCTCCGTTATGACCCTGGATAGGGGGGCAGGGTCAGAAGGGGTCAATCACTTGCTGATGATTTTCTTTCCGTTTTTCCGCTGCAGTCAGCTAAAACTCTGCTGTGGTTATCTGTGCTCTGCACGTGAATTCACCGGCCTGACCTTTTTAATTTCTTCTGACATTTTTTATTATTCAATTTGCCCTGTGTTCTCGTAACGTCGCTAAGGTCCTGTTGCTTTGAAAAAAGTCAAATGAAATAGAATCAAAAAATGTAGAGTTGCTTGATTGCATTAAATAAATCGAAGGCTGGCGGTATGGATGATAATTGACTATGAAGGGCAGAACTAAAGGTACAGTTAAAGCGAGAGTGCCATAAATGAGGAATGATAAATTTAATCTGGACCTGATTAAATAAGCGAAAAGAGGAACAACGTCTCTTTGGGGTCGACCACTGGGCAAACAGAAAGATTGCTTGATGGACTCATCTTTTGCTCAGGTTGAATATTAATGTGAATACGTGTGTGAGAGAGAGAGAAAGACAGGGAGAGAGCACCGATAAGACTTCGATAAAGATTCGTTTTCCCAGGGATTTAATTATGTTGCCTTTTAAATCTGAGCAGGACCGGAGGGCCAGATGCTCCCTGTCCTTGTTGTAAAACACTCTCAGTACTGTTTGACTTTAATGTTCACCTGCTTTGACAAATCAAAGGTGTAATTTAGAGACTTAAGGCAAACATACAGGTGCAGGATGCTTTTCATAGGCTTCCTTAACACCTGTCATTAACATACATTTTCAGTGATTATATCGCATATTAAAACCCAAGTGAATATGTACCCAGGATGCAAGACACTGGTTTCGGGTGAATGAAACCTCAGTTGGAGTTGGTCATTGATGGATTTTGAACCCCAAGTTTATCAAAAGAGATTCTCAGAGATTTTTATAGGGATGCATGTTCGGTTGATTTGGCTGATTGACTCTGGTGAAAGTCTCAACTGCTGTCTTTCTGTTTCCTTTTGAACAGATCTCAGGTAGTTCCTCTGCTCAGGCCAGTGTTTAGACCAGTTCCAGTTGGAGACTTCCACCTGAGGGGCAGATACAGCTAGAGAAGGTAGGGAGCATGCTGGCCCCAGGATCAGGATTAGAAGTAGCTTGACAGCTGCTCAGTGTGGTTCCTGTATGTTTCTGTGTGTAGGAACAGCTACAAACTTGAATCTCTTTTGTATGTTTATCAATTATCCTAATCATGATTGACTTCAATTATCCTAATCATGATTGAATTCAGTTAAGTGTGAAGAAGTCAGATACATGGCAAAATGTCATTAACAAAAATGTATTGTTATTGTTATTAATTATTTCACCAGTATTATTTAAATAAAAGAGGGAAGGAGAAGGATTTTTAAAATTATTATTTAAATTTATTATTTTTATCCCAATTTATTTCAAATACCTATACTTATGTAAATAAAAATTAAATGAAAACTTAAATATAACTTAACTATTTAAACGTTTGATTTATTTTGTTTGTTTGTTTTTCATACGTGTAATATGTTCAATGATATTTTGACCTCTATCTGTACATGCCTTTTGTGGGCACACTTTTGGGCAAGCTATATTTTAGGTTCAAACACCGGAGGAAACCAAGCACACAGTTTTTCTTGTGATGCTGCCCAAAGAAAAGAAAATAGATTATTTATTTTAGTTTTTTTGGATTATTCATAAATGGGTTGTTTGGGCTCTGCTTCACACACACACACACACACCATAGACACAGAAGAGGCCTGTCACAGGCAGATGATGCGCTTGTCAGATTTCTCAAAGGAATACTCAAGTGTTTTTCACACATTAAAAAAAGAACATTTACACTTTTCTCTCTTTCCACTAAGCTGGCCGGTCTCAATGAGATATCCTCTGCATGGAAAAAAAGGGAACCATAATTGCAAATGCAGATTTAATCTCATGCACTGCACAAAAACTGTCCCTTTCTTCACAAACCATTAACATCAGCTATGTTTCCATCACCCTGTTTTATCCACATTTTGAAGTACTGCATCAAAAACAAGTAATGGAAATGTCGAAAACTCATGAACTCAACACCAAGACATCTTTAAACTGTTTTGAAGAGAATATTCTACACCATGGTAAACATGCCCCCATCCCAACTATTTGTACCTGTTGAGACCTGTAGCAGGCATCAGATTTGAAATGAGCTAATTTTGTGCATAAAATTGTAAAATCTATCTATGTTCTATTGAGAGCAAAATATTGTCTCATATTATATGATATTCATTTAGTTTAAATTTTATTCAAATTTTAAGTGAACATTTTGTTATCTTTGACTGGTTGAATGAAAATGGTGCTTATTTACAAATGTTTTATGCGATATACCATTTTTGTGCATAACTACATTTGCAGCTTTGGAAACAGCTATTCTCTGCATACACACACCTGAAACAAAGCAGCGAAACGGTTACTAGGAACTCTCCGACAGCCAATTAAACAATCAATCACAATTCCTCAAAAAGCCATTTAAAAACCACTGTGCTTCAGTTTGTGGTATAGAGGGGTTGTGTTTGTCCCACTGGCTGACCTCTCATTTGTTCTTCCCCAGATCAGTAAATACTGCTTCTTAATTTGCTCGCGCACAGCACAATAAAAGCCCATTAACGCATGCAAATGTGCGGCCACTTCAGCAGCTTGCAATGGCTGGCCGGCACTGCTGTGTTCACGATACTGTGGCATCTGCAGCATGGTATTTTGGGACGTGCCCGCTGACTCTGTGAACGAGCGCACAGGGAGCGTTGTGTCTCCAGTGAGTGCCAGGAAGGGAGTGTGCGCTGTGTTTTGATAAGCAGTTTCGCTAATTTGCCATTCAGGTCATTCTCATGTCTTAATTTGGGTGGAACAATGAGACCAATTGTCTCTTTTTGTTTCACTCCAAGTGCTTCTCCGGCCTGCGTTGTGAAACGCAGTCTTGCGTCACCTTGATGTCAAAAATAAAGATGCAATTCAGTTTAATTTTCTAGCTTATCAAGGCCGTTTTGAGACAGGGTCATCAAAAATGAGCCTTCCGGCTGACTGTCCATCTCAAAGTGTGAATTGAAGCTTCTTCCCTCTGTGGAGAAATTGGGTTTCTGTCGGGAGAGAGAGAAAGAGCTGACTCGCTCTAAAAGCTAGCGAGAAGATGAAAGAATCCTCTTATGTCAGTAAACTTGTTAAGAGGCTGTGCTGGGGACAGCGTTTTCCCAACACTTTTTTTTTTTTGGTTTAGTGTTATTTTATGTTTGTGGTAAATTTTATTTATTTATTTATTTAGGAAAGTGGCAGAATTTTTTGCCCCTCTCTCTTTCTCTTTCTCCCTCTCCCCCTCTGTTAGCCCAGGCCTCGAGATAAGACTTGGCATGCTCAGCGCTAACCCTGTGACACAGACAGAAAGCAGAGATGCTGCTCTTCCTTCAATATGACATTAGATTTAATTTTTTCTGCAACCTTTAGCCATCCAAACAGGTCACATGGATGGATAGACTTCTGGACCAAGGATATTTGAAAGTTGTTCGTTCTCAGTCAAACTCCATGTTTCTGCTGAAGCTGAGCCATAAGCTGTGTACTGCTGTGCTTCTATAAGTGTTGCAGGTTTGTGTTTGGCCTTAAACATGCCCTTATCTCAATGTGAATGCTAAAAGTGTTTTCTTTTTGATATATTGAGAATTAATTAAATTAACATTTGTGATATTTCATGCCACTACTGTATCTAGCTAAATTATTGGCTGTAATTCAGTACTTGCACTTAAATTTTAGGATCAAACACTGCTGTTGAAGCCCCATCTACTCGTGTCTCAGCATTTTTAATTAACTAAAAAAGTTAAGTATCAGCTTAAAAGCTAATTTAGACAGCTTTATTGTTATTGTTATTATTATTTATTTATTTTACTTTGGATGAAGTCTGAATGTACCACTGTTATTTATTATTTCCATACTTTGGAAGTTAATGGGGACCAGCAACTGAAGTTGAAGTTATCTTTGTCTAAATAAATTCAAAATATAATTGCTAAGTTAATTTAGGCATCACAGCATTTATATTCTACATTATAAAAAATATCATAGGTCTTGCTAAAGATTACAGTGATAACAAATTATTAATATTTAAAAATATTAACTTAAGTAATAAATTAACTTTAAGTAACATCCTAACCAATATGGTATCATTGATGTTATTCTAATTTAGTATTTAAAGTGAATAGTATGCACCATAAGTGACAGCCACTGTTTTTTTTTGTTTTTTTTTTTCACATCTGTCATTTCACATCATCTGTAGCTGACTGGAATGAATATACAGTTCTTTTTGAATGCCATCTGTCTGAGAAAGAAAGAGTGTGTTGTAGCCCACTAGTCCAGGGAGTTGTCACAGTGTGTGTGTGGAGGAGACAGAGGTGTGTTCACCTTGTTGAGACGTGCAGAGGTGTTCCACACTGTGCTGACACCTGGCACAGAGCTCTGGCTCAAACCCAGACACACAGCAGGAGTCGAGTGTGTGTGTTTGAAGAAAATGTAGAGTGTGTGAGTGGTGTCACAGTCTGGTGTGTGTGCCAGCATGTTGTGTCAGTAAGCACCCTTGAGATGCATATATTTATCTGTGTAGAGGATTCATCCTTTTTTATTTCCTTTAAGTTGATGTGGGGTTTTTTTTGCATGTGAATGAACTCAGATCGCTCTTTTTGTTTTTTTTTTGTTTTTTGACCAGAGGTGCCAAAAACTAGTTACAGTCTGAAGACAATCTTCCCTATCTCTGCAGCTCTCTGAGGTCTCTGTGGTGATATGAAAGACACAGTGCAGGGCTCTTGTTGCGTATCTTCGCTATTGTTTTGTCTGTCCTTCCTCTTTCTTATTGGCTTTCTCTCTGTTTAGACAGACTCCAGTTTGAGTTCGATCAGATGTCGTTCTGCCTGGCGGAGATGCACTTATGGTCCTTCAGGAACAGCCTGCAAGTCCCAGGTAATTAAAACACACCAAAAGTCTCTCTTTCACACATTTGGTTGTTTCTTGTGTGTGTATTTCTGCTATTTTCCCTTTGCTGTCTTTTCTTCTCATTAAATGCACCCATACACCTTTGTCTGTTCTTTCAGAGCCGGTTAAACTGCTGTGTCACATACTTATGGTGGTTATTATTACATCAGAGCGGTTAGTAATTTTACTAGAGACATTCTGTGGCCTATAATTAAATTTAGGGCTCTCTTAATTATAGCTTTTAAGAGGCAGTTTGTGATAAATAATGCACACCATTTCAATTTGTCGTGCCATTCTTTTTCTTCTTTAATTGTTCTTTATTGTTAAAATCCTCACATCCTCTGCTCTTTTTGTAACACCTTTTGCACGTGTGTTCCTTCTTCGCCCTTTGATTTTTCTTCTTGGCTGTTCTGATGTACTGTAGTGTATGTAAGAGCAATTTATATTTTAGTTTTCTCACAGACGAGGCCAGTTATCAGTTATTTCGAAAATCCTTTGATAACATGTTGTCGTGGATTACATGCATGCATGTTTGTGTACATGCACTCTATTGTGTTCACCAATCTGTGTGCGAGTATTTGTATGTGATTGCAGCTCTATCGCAAGTAGCCAGCCCTCCTGACCCTTATATTGAGTGACAGAGAGAGAGAGGGAATGAAATGAATAAAAACTTTAAAAGTGATGCATCAACGTAGATGTATTGGTGGATGGAAATGGTGTATTTCATGTTTATTTGTTATACCATGTCAGAAGCACACAGTCCATGAAGAGTCCAGCTGTAAATCTAATGCAAAGTCAAACATCCCAGGTGCTCACTGCTCTCTTAGAGATCCATTTTTCTTTGACTTTGCTTAAAGGACGTTTCATCTACTGCAACCAAAAGTGCAAAAATCCTCACTATATTTTGTATTAGACAGTAGCTGTTTTTTGCTAACAAACCTTTATTTTTTACTTAGATGAAACTCCTTCCTACTTTTTATATCCCTTTTCACAGATACAGATATTGGCACATACCAGCTCTATGAAAAAGGAGAACCAGGTATGCGTCACCTTGTCTTTATTGCATATATCATGAAATCATTCTCATTTCTTATTTCTAAAGTTTGATCATAACTTTTTTTTTTAATGTGTCAGATAAAATTTTCATTATATACCTTAATCACGGTAGTGGCATATTTAATTTTTGACAGTAATGAAAATGAGGAAAGAAGAAAAAAATACGTATACTTCAGTATTCCTGTCTGGACCACAGTATTTCTACATACATTACTCTTGAATCCTAATTGACACTTCAGTGTAGGGGTGGGTGATCTGACAATCTGACTATTTTATTTTATTGCCTATTTAGTTATAGGCTTGTTCCTAGATATTCCTGGACATCTCAAAATTAGGAAGATGTGTATCATGATTGTGAGTTATAACTCACATGGGAAGATCGGCCACCGCTACTTTAGTGTTTTTTACACATGTGATTGTTACTCAACCCCAGACAGACGCGGAGTCTTCGCCTTCAAAACAGAATTTGAACAACCATCATTCACAAAGTTCTACAAATGTCCCCACCCCCTTTTAATCAGTTTTGTTAATTGAGTATTTGATTTAATTATACTTTTAGCTACCAAAAAGCATGCAATACTATCAGCTATACTTTAATATTTTCATTTTTAAGATCTGCCCCTAAAATAAGCTTAGCAAAAGCCTGCAGTCACGTGTCTGCCGTCTCATCACTGTTACAGATGTTCTCTAAATGCTTCTGGGCAAATGTAGTGCCACCAGGTTTCTTGATGAAGTTTTTTTAACATGTCGCAGATTAAATATTTAATAATCCAGACCCCTCATGAGAGGACACAGCCAGCTCTGAAATGTGAACAGCTTACTGGTTTAAACAATAACACAGTTAAGTTATTCATTTTTATTACTTCAGACTAGAGACTTAAAAGGTTTTGTTTGTTCTGCTGTTTTATCTACGAAAAACTCTTATTATCTGAGAAACCACAAGTGCTTTGATGCCATAAAGACCTTCAGATGGTTAGTTTCATTGATTTGAAGAATCGAGAATTGAGGGGAACGTAATAATGCAGTGTTAGTTTATTTCTGATACCTACTGTTTATTAATAACAGAGATCAAAGTCTTAATGTTAAATCTGTAAAAATAGCATACAAACATCATTAATGAAAATAATCTTTTACTGTGTGTTAATGATTGTAATGAAATTGTTGGATTCTAATAATTAATTTATGATTTATATCTCACCTGATGTATGACTAAGCCGTAGTGCATAGTTTATGCATTAAAGAGCCACACTATAAAATTGAATATTTCCAGAAATTGGGTTTGTTTGATTGCGGTACTTGCAGTTTCTCATGGCCTCCAGCAGAGGGCGAAGGAGACCCATGCTTCTATGAGGAAAGGGGTCTCTTTCTGCCCCTCTATTCTGTAGCAGATGTGTGTGTCTGGGGCAGGCAGGGGCAGAATGGCCCTTATCTGATTAGCAGCAGTAATCCTGGAGCTGTCCAGCAGGTCCTGGCCTCCAGCAGAGAGAGGCAGGGCTCCTGTAGAGCAAGGCAGGGAAGGGGGCCGTCTGGCTGGGCCGCTGAGGGCTGGAGATCTGGGACTCTGGGGTGAAATGGGGCTTAAGGTATGGTACTATAGCACAGTGGAGAGAGAGCGTGCTGACAAAGCAGGAGTTTGGTCTTGCCCTCAGTCATTTCCGTCTGTCTGTATACCTGTCCCTCTCACTGTATGAGTCACTGTTTTTCGCTTTCTGACAAACACACACATTGGGACGAGATGACATCTGAGTGACCATATGCTGAGAAAGACACTTGAGGGTGTGTTTACACAAACATGGGTGTTGCTTAAACTACTTTTACATGCAAGGGATTTCTTTTTTGTTACATTAAAAATTCCCCTCAAATGTCTTAACATTGCTTCATTTGTTTTGCTGCTCTTTTTACTTTAATTGAAAGATTTTTTTTAGTTTTAACGTAACCAGAGACAGACTTTCAATCTTAATGAAAATACTATTACATGTTAAATGCTGTAATAATCAAAAAACAATAACAAAAAACATTTTAATATCATTGTGAAAATGCTTTATCCCAAATGTAATTTTTAAGATTTTACAACTGTCCTGCAATTAAGATGTAATTTCCATTATAAAAGACAGCCCTGCCAATAAAGTTTTATTAAAAATGAGTGTACTAGTAGACAAAAGTGTCAGTTAAGAGCAATAAGGAGCCATCAAAGAAAATGTCATTTATGTTAAATAGCAGTACTATAATTATAACAGTTCAGTAATTTTGTGTTGTTTCCAGTAAAGGTGTTATTTTGTCAAATTATGCAAAAAGTGTGAAAATATTATTTAATTATGTGCAATTTAGTGTCTCAGCTATAAAAACTGCGTTAGCAGGACAAAGGAGTCTGCATTTTATTACAAAAATATGTATATTATTTATACATTTCCACTCTGGTGGAAGCGAGTTCATGAGTTTCTGAGCTTCTGTGATGTATTCATATTAGTGTGAAAAAAAAAGAGCGGGTTACAATGTGAGAAGTGTGTTTTAATGGAAAAAAAAATCAACATATGTGCAAGCAACTCACTTTTGCATCCTTTCTAAAGATTTCAAAAATCCTAAAAAGGTTTTGTATCTTCTTCTTTGTGCAGCCTCTTCTACAGATCAGCATTACTACAATGAGAAACAGCAGTTTGCAGACAGTAAGTAATCCATCATCAAACAATTAACCTTCGTGTCAATGATCATATTAGCTCATCATTTAAGAACATTGGTTTGCATGTTACTGAAGCAACACTCATCCGATTCCTAATTTAAATTGTGCTTCAGATGCCTGGGAAATGAAGTGCCCCATTAGTGCAAATCTGACAAATATTAAACATCACTCCATTTTCCCTCCACTTCTTTAACCCTCATGAGCCTGATGCAACATTAATGAATAAGAATGGAATGAAGAAACACTGCATAAGGCTGCAAGTCACAATGATGGAAAATATGACGGTGATTTATCAAGCTTTTGCACAGGAGATGTATATTTATAACAATTCTCCAGACCTCATTAAGATCTTCAACAGCCGGTTTTGTTGATGCCATGGTACAGTGTTGAAGTGAATGAAAACTGGTGTATAGCCATGTAACATGGATCTCTAAAGCATACTATGAAGAATACTGTGATGTTACCATGGTATGTTTTTTTTTTTGATGTGACCAGACATTTTCTCTTAATTTCACATTTAACCATTCAACAATTACAGCATTTTTCTTTGCTTTTTAATTTTTGCATTTGTTTTACAGCAAGTACAACTTCATTCTGCCCTTTTTAATGTAGATTATTATAGGACTCTCTTTTTCAGTTGAGTTATGATGTTGTCAGATGTTCATTGCCAGTATGGCCAGTGTCTTCCCTGTAATGCCCAGTTACCTCCTACCCGCTCACCCTGCTGGTGGGGTAACTCCCATCGCCCTCGAGAGAAACACAAACACCCTTATCAGGAGACACAGACCCGTCCCCCTCTCGCCCCCGTCCTGCTCATCTCCCACCCTCTCTCATTCATTTGCATTCATTTATTTCTGCATCCTCTTACTCCTAAAAGGCAGGAGACATTTCTTAATGGTGTAGAAATAAAAAAAAAAAACTGATTGGATTTGATTGCGAAATCTTTAAGAAAACAAATAACAGACCTCCTCCATTTCCGTGGGTCCCTGTCCCGGATGAACGTATTAATGCATAAATGCAAACGCATACTCACAGATTGAACTCAGCCGAGAATTCTATTAACGTTTCTTTCTCTTTTTTTTTTCCCTTCGCTGGTTTGCTCCAGAGGGAAACAGGGACTGAGATCTAAGCGGAAATTTGGGGGGCTTTGTGAGCGGAACGAGGCATTTTGGAGTGCCGTATTTAATGTGTTTAATATGTTATGGTAACTTTGAGTTCTTCCCTCGGGTGACTGTGCTAACTCAGGGAGCGCTGATTGAATGAGACTGCGGCGTTAAACTGAATTTAGCCTCTGTTGCGCTATTAGTTAATATTACGCTTTTAAATCCGTTCTGTCTACAGCATGAGAGAAATCATGAAAGTAAATATTTTAGCTAATGAAAATAGAGAAATGTTTTAAAAATTAGAAGAAAGAGGAAGTTTATTATCTACGCTTTACATTGTAGATTCAGGGAAAATGTTAGTTTTTTGAGTTTTATGTGGGGGTTGCTTTAAAAAATTGAATCCAAATGGGTTTTTCTTTTAGCTTATTTAATTTAATATTTTACAGTGTATATAAATATGTACAAATTGTTCAGTTTTTAACAATGTTAATAATATTGGAATTATTCATATTAATTAAGTCTTAAAATATAAAAATCCTCCATACAATTTTATTACTTACTATATATTAATATTAAATACACCTTATTATTTATTTATTTATTTTTTTAATTTGTAATAGTTTAGACAGGGTCCAATGAAGATAAAGCTTAAAAAACCTTTGAAAATGAATAGTTAGGGCTGTCCTTCAACTTGTCACTTATTTTCCTATTTGTTCTTGTTTGTATGTGTTTGTGCCCAAATCATCGTCAGGATTGAAATGAGTGGATTTAATTCTTGAGCTGTCAGCTCAGATTAATTTGTAGAGTGACCTCAGGTGGAGCTGTATTTCAGGGTCAATCCTCTTCTCCCTAAAAAAAAAAAAAAATGTAAAACTCACAAACACAAAACACATTCTTTTGGCTGTCTTTCTTTTATTGATTCTTTCTGGCCGTAGATGACGTTGCATTTCATACCCATGCCCTCTTCCTCTCTTTCTGTCACTTAGGTCGGGGTTACCCATGGTTCCTTAGTAACCGCCGCCCAGAGAAGCTGCGTGATGCCCTAAAGGAACTAGAGGTATTTGTTTACATTTCCTGCAGTCCAATTAACAAATAGGAGCATTCTCTGTCTCTCCCTCCTTTCATAAGGAAGGAAAAAATCCCCCCGACCTCTCTCGCTTGCTCTCTCTCAGCACCTGTGTGGGTGCCTCTCTGTCATCGTGGGGGATATTTGAGGGGGATGATTGGGACTGTGAGCTGGCTCTCTCTCTCTGCCTCTGGCTCTCTCACACAAACCTAGCTTTGTTCAGTCCGACTTGGGCTCATTTTTGCTGCCTCTCCATATCTGAAACTGGAAACATCCTTCTAAACCTGACCCTGAAAACGCTCAGACGGCATCTACTCAGTCCTACTACACATTCTCTGTCTCTCTCTCTCTCAGGAGCTGCTGCAGTCATGCCCGGTCATGAGTGTCAGATGGAGAAGCAAACAGTGCTGTCAGGTACCTTACCCAGCATGCACCAGTACCCAGCAGGCATCAGGCCTTCTTGGCATGAGTTGGCTCGTGTAGCAGAGGTCAGGCAATGAGCATATGCAGACTGTTTGTGTCAAATACTCTTGGGGAATTTATCTCTGGGATCAAAAAGATTCCCTTCCCAAGCACATCACTGTATCCCAGCGGTTTTCCGTTCATTGAGGATGAATTCTTCAGCCGTGAAGAATGTGCACACATTTTTAGCACCTAAAGTGCTTGATTTCGCCTGTTTTAAAAGGTCAGGGAGACCAAACCTTTTTTTTTTTTTGTGGTCAGAGATGGTTTTTCTTGCACAGCAGCAGAGTCTGATTGGAAGCGGTGACCTTTATCGCCTGTTGACATGATATAGAGATGAAATTCCCCCTTATTTCAGTCAAAATGTGATTTTTATTATTTTTTTTAAAGAGATATTTTGCCTAAATTGTTTTTAAAACGACCATCATTTACTTTCATGTCATTCCAAACCTGTTTGACGTCATTTCTTCTGTGGAACACAAAAGAACATATTTTAACTGTTTTGGTTCATATTATGGAAATTTACCAGAACACTAAACTTCTTGCCGTAAAAATTGAAGACACTGAGGTGACTTAAAAGCAGTTCTGTAGATTGTTTATAATTATTTGTGGATTTCTATAGTTAATCATATTCAAATTGTAATCATAATTGCATTTTCAAATTGAGTCTCCAAACTGATGTGAAAACAATTTAGAAATATTTCATATTTCAAATACATTTTAATGCCATGATTTTAACTCTATTTATTTATTAATTAGGTAATTTATTTATTAATTAAGTAATTAGAGCAATTACAGTTTTTTTTTTTACAATACTACATAAAATACGGTGTCCAAACTTTTAATGCACCAATTACTGGTTCTTCATTGCTTGTATGAAGTTTGTTTCACCATATTTAATATAGTCTTGTGTGCATGTGTTGATCAGTGTTTTTGATTCAAGGCTTGAATTTTTTTATTTTCGTGATATTGATGGAAACAACTGAAACTTTCTTTGTAATATCTTCTTTCATGTACCACAGAAGAAAGTAAGTTTTTGGCAGAATATGAACCAATAATTATTCTGTGTGAAGAGTTACTTTAAATGTAATATTTACAGTCCGATCATTGTGATTGTGCCATTGTTTGTTACTGTGTGTGTGTAGCTGCTGTTGAGATCAGGTGTGTTGGTGACCCTTATCCTGGGCGGAGCTCAGGTCGAACGGATGGCTATTGACAGAACACTGGTGGGGCGACTACCTGCTGACACCATCAGCGACGGTGAGTAAATGCACACTTGCACGCTACACTTCCTCTCTCTTTTCTTTTCTTTCTCTCCTCTTCTTGTCTCTTCCCCTCTCTTTGCAGTTTCGCTCACTGCTCATTTTCCCAGCATGGGCCTGGGCAGCATGCACACCCACAGGTCACGAACGCCAGTCCCTTCTGTTTCTCCCTCATCTTTTACTCCCAAAGGAAGTTTGAAAGGCACAGACATAAGCACACACACACATGTACATGTCGATGTTCTTCCTGAATCTCAGGGGAATTTGGCCTGCCTCCTTGTCTTATTTCTGGTTTGTGAAATTGGACACTATCCCAAATCTGCTAATTATTTTCTCATATCATGTATTGTTTAGAGCTTATATGGCTAATGCTCTCTGTGCCAGGTCTCTAGATACCTGACAAACCTCTCTCACTCTCTTTTTCTCTCTCACTCTGTCAGCCCACCCCTTCCCTTTTCCTAGTAGCCCCCCATAGAGTGCCATTCAGGCCCCCAGAGCCCCTAATTACCAGAGTAATTATGTGTGTGTGTGAGAGAGAAAGAGAGAGTGTAAGGGTGGGGGTGCCAGGAGGGCTTCTGCATCTGTCACTTATTCAGTTAGTTTCACACACACAGTCAGACCTGTTTTGGCCTTGATGAAGTTATCTGGTGAGTGCTGTAGTACAAAGAGAGAACTCAGAAACTTTGATTGGCACATTTCCGACCCACAAATTATCTGTACTGCATAGTTGTTTCAGTAGTACAGTCACAGTCTGAGGTGTTTTAAGATGTATATGGACAGACAAGCAATGACAAGAAAGGTGTTTGGGAATATTTGTATAGTATAGGAAACTCTTACAGTGGTCTTAGGCAAAAGGTGATGTTACTGAGATGCTCAAAACATAATGACCTTCAATTTAAGAACCAAAATAACTGAATTTATCAAATATTGTATTATATTTTTAATATCACTGCTTGTAAGCGTTTTAGTCAGTGCTGTAAACACGTTTTAAAGGAATGGAGTATTAACTAACTAAGCAGATTTAGAGGAATTTATTGATTTATTCTGGTTTAACCCGCTGCTCACATGTTCCAAAACCTGTTTACTAGCCCCTGGACACAAATTTGGAATTTTTTTTTTTTTTGGAAGGATTATCGTGGAATCTTCCCCTTAATTTGCCCATGATTACTGAGCACTAATACATCAGTATGTTTTCTGGAATTTTTGTAATCTTTTAAAAGCATGTTGAGTATGTTTTTATTTATTTTTTTATATATTCCAAATGGAAAATATGTCATTTAAATAATCAGTTTTAATTTGGTAGAGTGTATCGTTTACGTTTAGGATTTCCAGATTGCTCTTGAGCCTCTTAAAGTGGCTGAACTAAAAACTTTGGTTTAAGCAAAAATGATTATTTTAATGATTCATTTTCTAATGCAGAGTACATCAGCAGTTAAAGCTTCATTATTGAAAATCTTTTGCAAATGTGCGTGTTTTCTTTGTTACAGAAGACTTGGTAAGGTAAAACTTGGTAAAATGATGGTAAAAATGACTTCATTTAACACGCTATTCCATTGAAATGAGCTCCCTTTTTATGCTTGAATGTGAGATGATTCATAATTACTGCAGAAGCGCTGATATTCCGTCTCTAATTGCTGTTAAGGTTGGAAATTCCAGCCCTGAATATCATCCTCAACTAAACCTGCTTCTCTGAATGGCTTGTATTAATTTTTCTGCCGTTTAATTGGTTTCATAAACAGATTAATTTTTTAGGAAGGGAAGGTTAATTGCTAATCACAGTGTGGAGAGCTTGTCAACAGTTTCACTGCAAATGTCTCTCTTTAACATGAAAGCTGCATACCCTCCAGGCTTTACAGTCTCTCGCGTTCTCTCTCTTTTGTGACTCCTTATTAGTCTCTTAAACTACTTCCCTGACTCAAACATTTAGGGAAATTATTTGTTTTGTTCATTTCTGTATGTGTGGTCAAACTTTACCTATGTTGTGGGGACCAAATGTCCTCATGATGAAGGTTAGATAAAGAGTTTTGGACAATGGATGTATAAAAACAGTATAAGTCAAAGGAAAGTACCCACCTTGAAATATTCACGTATGATATTTATAACTTTTAGATTTGTCACAAATTTGTTGCAGTAAATTTTTAAAGATTTTATTGCTGAACTAGCTATAAATGCAAAAAGCTTTTCTAAGAGTTAAGTACGCATTTGAATCGATCTGCAGTCAAGCTGTAGTCTCACAAGGTCATATGAGTTCTGACCTTTTAACCTTTCTCTGTGGTTTTCAGCGGTGATTGGCGATCGCTTCCTGCTGTTCTCGCTGATGGAGAAGAGTCAGGTGTGTCAGGTTTACCTGAACAGGAAGAACCAGAGCTCACCTGAGCTAGCACGACACATGGAGAAACTCACAGCTGCAGAGATTAAGGTAACACACACACACACACACTCACATGCACATATCTTTTGTGCACACATCTATTGAACACTCGCCCAAAGACATACACGCGCACACTCTTCAATGCACATGCATTAGCACATTTCAGGAGGAAAGGCAGCACAGCCTCTCCTGCTTTCAATTAAAAAGCTTTAATGAGGCTGGTCTGGCTCTTTCCACAGGGCTTTTAGCTCTAATAATTGCCTGGCTTTACTTGCTTTCTTTTACCGCTGGGACAGGTAACACTGTGATTACTGGAGCTCCTCTCTAATGCACACCTGTGGGGAACATCAGGTCCAAACATACAGCACTTCTCTCTTTATAGAGAGATCACATCCTTTATGACAGAACATCTCCATAAGCCTGACAAATGTGTTCTTCCTTCTGTTTCTGTTTTTGTTAATTAAATTACAGAAACCTTGTTTTTTTATTATTTAAAAGGGAAGACAGTTGGATGTTATTGTGTAATACTGTATTTGTTAATAATCAAGTAAATGTATATGTAAAAAAAAGCTTTTTTAAAAACACAATATCATTTGAAATTTGAGAAGCATTAACTACACAAAGCAGTTTTTCAGTGCTCATTACACACTGTTTTCCCACATCAAAGGTCTTGCTAGAACCGGAACAGAAGAAACCAATATTTCTCTAATTTAGAGATAAATTAAATTAAAGTAAAATAAAGATTTGCATTTCTGCATGTATTTATGTTTATATATATATATATATATATATATATATTCATACATTTTTTGTTTGTTTTTAAGAAATTAATACTTTTGTCCTCGATCAAAAGGACATTGTTAGAAAAGATTTGAATTTTAAAATAAATGCTATACTTTTGAACAAAGAATCCTAAAACGAATCAGTTTCAACATAAGATATGAATAAGAAATATTTTTTTATTAATTCATTTTTAAGAAACATTAAGAATTATATTGTATATAAAAATGGTAGTGTGTATATTTCATTAGTTCTTTGATTTCCAAGCAATCAGACCCATGACCTTGGCGTTGCTAGCCCTACGCTCTACTGTTTTGTGCCAGATGAACAGACGATGTACTATCTATATTGTAAGATCTGACCATTATTACCGCTCTGTAAAATTGGTCACAGCCATGCAGTTTGTCGCTAGCAGAGAGCAGTGGTGTAGGGGTTGGAGGATGAGGTCAAGTCCATCTCCTCCTCTTTAGAGGAAACGAAGGTGATCGCTCCATTCTTTATTCTCTATCCCATTCATTCTTTAGCTTTCCAAAGCAACTTGTCTAAAAAAAATTCATAACGGAATTTAAGAAAAAAAATCTTTATTCGTTTTCTTTTTGAAAGCATTAACCTCATTTTAATGGGCCGGAGACCAAGTGTGCGGAGATCACAATTTGGATGGGTCTGATTATGGACTAAACACAATACATAAATACATCAGGCTCTTAACACCCTCCGCACCCGAACATTATCGCATTACTGGAGCGCTTTGTTGCGACGGCAGCCTGAGTATGAAAGCAATCTCTCCTGCGGTGTGGCTGGCTCCAGCAGCATGGCTCTGATAAGGGGGGACCGTACGCACCCCCTCCCAAACCCTGCCCTCCCTCCCGACACCACCCCCGCCCACCACACCCCCCCATCCCAGTCCTGTCGGCCCCATCCACTGCCTGCTCCACTGGACTAAGCTTTGAGCCTAATCCTCCAGAAAGAGGGTCTGATTATTGCTGACCAGCAAGCACAGGCGAGATGGGGAATCAAGTTTTGGGGGAGGGCAGAAAGAGACAGACAGAGATGAATGTTATTTTCCCACAGTCTGTACTGGTTCACTTTGTTTTTGTTTATTTATTAATCTTATATAAATAATTTTCATGCTAGATGGTGCTTAACGTGTACAATTAGTCTGTACGGGTGCAGTCTGTGAAGGTCAAGGTTAAATCATGAACAGTTGTTGTTGTCATGAACAGACTGTGGTACATTTCTAGTCCTCCCTATTGTGCACAGATAGAGTTGTTGACATAAAGAGAGACTCCGTGTTTGCTCTCTTGATAAGGCCTTTCAGAATGAAGTATATGGAAATGACTGCTATTATGTTGCATGAATAGGCACTGACTCTATAAGAGCCATATCGTATTTTCATGCCATTTATTCGTACTATGGGCTGCATTAAGGGTCTGGAAATAACCCTACTTTAAAACCTCAACCCAGAACTGCTGAAATAGCACATGATGAGCTGCCGCAGAGATATGAGATAGAGTTTAATGCAGCTGTGTAGGAGAAATATCGCTCTTTACTGAACTATTATTGCAGTCCCATAAACAGAAAGTGGATTTAACACCCCTTCAAAGGAACCAGTTTTGAATACCTCAATTATTATGTCTACGTTAAGGCTAGACAGTGTCTAGTGATTAAAGCAGTTTATGCACCAAACGGTTGGTGTGTCTCAATCAGGTGCGGCTCATTTTAATGAAATTTGATAGTAAGACTTAGTCAGCAGCAAAACACTGGCCTGTGCTCCATTAGAAATTTATAATTTTGGCTGGTTTTCGGGAGTGATTTGTGCTGAGAATTTGCTGATGTGTGTGTCTTAGAATCCAAGATATTGATTATGAGAAATAGAGATATAAAGGCTTGATTACGACAAACAAACTTAAGTTATATAGCAATTACCTTTTTATTTTCCTGCAGAATGTATTTCTGGTTCAGTCATACCATGCTGGAAAAAATACAGTAGCTGTCCAAATCTGGGGTTTAACAAAGTGAAAGCATCTAGAGATCTTATTAGCAGTCACACAGATACCTTGTTACCTTCAAACACCTCACCAAGTGCAGAACAAATGCGGCTATTTCAAATGATTTTCATACAAACCCCAACAAACGATAACAATGCCCTGCTACCCAGAGCAGCTCAGGCCACATTAATAAAGCAGCATGCAGCTGTGTTGAGTTATGCAGAAGAGTTAGGATCATGTTTTATAGATGTTTTGTGGTCTGATTCCTTTACGGTTGCTATTCTTCCACAGGTTTCAGTGGTGGATTTACCTGGTGGAGGACGGCGCATGGAGCGCCGCGTGGGGCTTAACCGGAAACAGGACATGGCCGTGTGCTGGTGGCCCCTCTGTAACGAGGAGGTTAGGCCTTGGTCTCCCATCCCTAGTGCAGTAGACAGGGCCAACCTGGTGCTGCTCGCCTGCTTGGATACACCAGGGCTTACGGTAAGCAGACACAGACATTGCTTCAGGGTTGGCCTCTTATCCCTTTCTGAACTAATATTTTTGGGTGATGAAATTGAATGTTATGAGAATGAGATTTTGGATAAACTTGAAGGTCAGATAATAACCAGGGTGTGACCACCTAAATAATATAAATACTTTTAATAATGCCCTTCGCAATGCTCCACTGCTCAAGGTTTCCGAAAGATTGTCAATCCCTTTTTCGCCCCAGTCTTTTTGTCCCATTTTACCTTCCTTTTGTCATGCTTTACCAATCGCTATTGTGTTTCTCAATGAGCAGCTGTAAGTCGTAGACTGTTCACTTGAACTTTTTTTTACATGAACAGCCAACCTTTGACCTTTTAGCCCCTTTCTTGTGTAGCCGACACTCTTTCATTGTAGTATGTATTATTTTCTCCAGCGAGTCTGCAGTTACGCAACAGCTGTGCAGAGGTGAAAAAAAAAAACAAAAAACAAATGTTTTCGTGATTCTAGAAATATTTTGCATATAAAATACAAACACCAATCCATCAGTGTATTTAAAGGTACCACTTTTTTTCTTTTTTTTTTTGCTTACGTCACAGTGGACGAAATGTCTTGTTTTTTTTAGTATTAATAGCTTATTTTAAATTATTTTTTTATAAGGTATCTAGTATTCAACTGGTTATGTGATCAAAACATGGCGACCCCATGCAGTGAAACAAAATAAGACATGAATAAAAACTGCTTTTATTAGGCTACTGATTTGACTGGAGTCTGCATCTCCAAGGTACACTTCCTTTTGTGTGTGAAACTTTTTAAAGGAGGTAAAAATGAGGTGCTGCTGTCTGTCCACTTCTCCATCTCTACTGTACATTCCAGCGCCTATCAGCACTGCTTAATGTTGAGTGGCGACGATTCAAAAAACAGCAAGCAATGCTTAAGCTCCCAACGTTGCACTCTGATTTTAAACATATGCAAAATCTTCACTTGCAGAGCAGGGGATAAGAGAGACGAGTAAACAGAGCTGCGTTTCCAATCGCAAATGCACCAAATGAAAACAAGCAAGGGGTAGAAAACTGCTAAATAAAAGAATAAAAGGGGGGCAGCATAAAGTGACGCTGGATTGCTCTGGTTGGAAATGAACCCTGGATTTATCCTGGGCCTTCACCTATTTATTTTCCTCTCTCACTCTTTGTCTCTCTCTCTCTCTCTCGATCTCTCATTTTTCTACGGTTAAAAAACATTAAAGTGTCTCTCGCCTTCATCGTTTCTAATTAAAGTGTTTGTTGTCATTTTCAGATCCGTGGTGTGAAATCAAGCTAGCAGTTTATGTAAGACGCGAGCGGTGAATCAAACGGTTCGCTCGGCGCACAGACACACACTTCAATCAATTCTGCCTCATATATATGTTCCCTTTGTTAAGTTTGCTATCTGCATGCTAAACCCATTTTCTGCTTAGTCTTCAGCATTTAAAAAGTACGCTTTCTTTCCCTATGTGGTCTTAATTCTTACCCCTCGCAGATAAGCACTGCCAAGAGACACACGGGGAAAAACACTCGTGCACACACACTTATTTATGTAAACGTTTAACATTTATAATCAATTTCCCTGTTCCTGGAATTTAATGATTTTAATAAAAATAGTTTTTGTATATACTCTTATTTTGCATGTTGAGTTGGTTATGTTTTCATTAAGCATTTGATATAATTTTTCTTTTTTTTTTTTTTCTTCTTCTTTTTTTTAAGTTGTTTTGCATATTGGGGTGATAGTTGTTATGTTTTCTGTACGCATTAGATGTTGCTGAATATCCTGTTATCTCTCTCAGAACACTTCTCTCCTCATTCGTTTGATCTACATATTTAACAGGCATCTGTGCTTTATTTAAAATTGCCACATTTCTTGTGTCTTCAGCCAAGCACATATTATCCTTTTCACCCAGTGAGAAGTGAAAGCAGAAATAGTTTTACAGTTTTCAGGCCCGTGTGAAAAGTGCTCCATTATTTACACATAGGCCATAGAGTCAGTGACATTCAGGGACATCCACTTTATTTCCTTTCTTGAGGAAATATGACCACAATGGACTCGAACAACATAAATTGTCAAACTATATCCCAACAAAAGTGTTCATTATAGTCTAATGTTGCTAAGTTAAAAAAATTGCATATATTTGAAACAGAAATATACTTGACACATTATACCTGTCTTTAAAGTCACTTTTAATCAATTTACCACTTCCTTGCTGAAGAAAAGTACATTTTACACCAAACTTTTCAATGGTAGTATAGATACGCACATTTTCTGACACAAGCACCTTTTCTGACTGAGGTATTTGTCCCGCTGAATTTATTCCGCTCATTTTTTTGAATGTATTCCTTATTCAGTGGTCAGTGTTGATTTGATTTTAGAAGGCTCATGTGGAATGGTTTCAATCTCTGTCGTTTTTCTGCGCATGGCTGCTGTTATGATTCCAGACCATGTTGTATATGAAGAGAAAAGGTCCGAATGGAATGTGATTTCTTGGGTTAAATTCTTGGGCATGTGCAGGTGCAGTAGAGCGAATGCTTCTGTGTTGATTTCATGCCACAGCGGCCTGACAAGCATCTGAGTAGCATGCACACACACACATACATTTACACACAGCAGAAGAGCGGAGTCTCAGCAGCAAGAACTTTCATAGATTGCCTTCATCATCATCTCCCTTTCTCTCTCCCTCTCTCACTGTCCCTCTCTCTCCCTCTCTCTCACTGTTTGCTCTCTGAGCTGGAAAATTGGCTCAAAGAGCTCTACTGCTGTGAACAAGGCCTGCTGCTCAGCTGGACTTCTTTGGGTTTATCTTTCAAGCTGCAAAAGAAAGTCCAGAGAAGAAAAGAAAAGAAAAGAATAGTTTTGACCAGTCACTGAAACCAATAACTAACAGAGACTCACTTACCACTGTTCTCTCTCTCTTTCTCGCTCTCCTTTGCACCCCCCCAAACCTCCCCAACTCACCAAGATGCCGTTTGTCTTTGTGAAATTGAATCTGTCATTGTTTCAGCGGCAGCTGTGGGATTTGCAATGTTTGTGTGTGTGTGTGTGTGTGTGAATGCAGGTCTTAAGAAGCATCACTCTGTGAAGATGTTAAAACCTTTGTGGTGGGTGGGAGAAAGACACTCCAAATGTCCCCCAGTGCTGAGGCAAACATACTGCCTCTCAACCGGCTCTCCTTTATTTCTTCACCTTTTTGTTTTTGTTTAGTGTTACCGTGGCAAAGAGCTTAACGCTTTCTTTCTATGGCTATCCGTTACTACTAAACCGGATAAACAAGTGTGAGGATTGTGGAATTCCTTATGGCACTTCTAGTCTGCGATTTTACACTCTCAACGAAGCATAATGTTACTCAAGGCGCTTAAATGTGTGTATTATGCTTATAGCATCTGAAGCATCTGTAGCATTGCCTAGCATGGTATTAGCAAAGCGTCAAATTCTGGCCTGAGCTGCAAGCTGACCACTTTAAAAAGGTGTTCAACCTAGCCCTAGCTAGTTTTTGACTAGCTTAGTGCTATCGGGGTCAACATTATCGGAGTATTAGCCAAAGCAGTTGGGGCGTTGGTCTTTTGCTAGCGTGGTCAGTGGGGTGTTGGTTCTGAGCCCGGGCCCAGCTGTGGACAGGCCCAGAATGGGGGCCTCTGTGGCTGGGGCAGGTGTGTCTCAGCGGGGCCTGGCTCTGTGGAGATCTGGCACTGTTCCGGATCTCCCCTCTGTGCTGTCAGCAACTCCTCTCCCGCCCTCTCACTAAACCCCTCTCACCCCCTGGGGTGCAGCGGGAGTCGGCCCAGGGGGGATTACAGCTAAAAAAAAAAGACAAAAAACTCATCCCCTGCTTTCACAGAAACCATCGGCAACCCGCTTAACTCGGTCTCCTACGCTGGCGCACACGCCACGGTTCTGTGCCAGCCCATCGCTCTCAGTCTCTCTCTCTCACCGCACCATCTGCACCAGAAACACACATACTGCAGGTAAACCCCAACTTCCTGCGTGCTGCCGTCTGATAGGACACTTTTTAAGCTGTTTGTGTGCACATTTTGAGGTTAAATCTCCAAACAAATTTGCTCAACATGTGTGTTGGGCCCGTGATTTCTACTGTCTCAGGGATGGCGGTACCCATGCTGAATATATACTTTTGCAAAATGTTTGTAACTTTTGGTTTAGTTAGGGTTTTTCAAGACAGCTTGTATCGTTTCCCTTTTTTGTTTTACCTTGCAAAGGGTCATTGCTTTTTGTGTATATCTTTTTGAAGTGTAATATATACTCACACACTTTCTGAGAATCGTGGCGTAGCAGAGCACATTGACACATTGAGGTTTTTTTTTTTATTATATTGATGATTATTTTAAGATGGTTCATTCTCCATTTCACTAAAATTACTTATCATGCATAACTTTTCTAATATATATATATATATATATATATATATATTAGAGATTTCGTTCCCTCTTTTCTCATAACTTTTTATTCTCTTCCAGCTATAGTACTACATTATAAATAAAACTGTCAAATATTTATGTAAAATTTTAAATAAAATAAATATTTTACAGTTCAGAACTAAACTAAATATAAACCAAAACAAGTATATGAACCAATTAGTATCTGTCTGTTATGACAAATCAGGAGGAAAAAGTATGAAAACCCACCAGATATTTCTTGTAATTGTGAACTGGGCATGCACAACCAATTTATAATTATTGAATTAGTAAATGCAAGGGTATACATACTTTTTCTGGTAACAATAAATACTTCAGTGTTTAAATATTTTTTTTGCCTCCCTGTTTCTCTCTGTATAGGTTTTGAGCTCTATTCGAACTGACGGGAACCCTATAGACTGTAGATTCAGTTTGACCCAACCCTACCATGTCCTGACTGTGGAGCTGCACCAAGAGGCCAAACACTCCACATCTGAGCTGAACGAGGAGGCCCAGCCTCTTAAAGTCCAAACCTGTGTGTATGAATGTGTTCGAGGTCATCTCCAACGTCTGTCCACCTCTCCTCTACCCCTGATGTCCAAACCTATGATCTGTTGTCGTGACCCGTTGGAGCGCTGGGTTCTCCTGGGGCTTCAGGATTGCTCTGTAGTTCTTTTTGACCCACAGACGGGACAATCACAGTGGGCCTTCTGCTCCATGGTGCCAACCTTACTAGCGTGGCATCCTTCAGGAGCTCTGCTGATGGTGGGCGGAGGTCAAGGTGAGCTCCAGTGCTTTGATATGGGACTCTCGCCTCTCCCTCTGCGGTTAGTAAGTGAAGAACTGACTCCTGGCTCTATAGGCCCCAGCCTGCAGCTTTCTCATCACATAAAAACCACTGAGGCTCTAGAGGGACTCCATTGGGCCTACTGTCCAGTATCCCATGGAAACGAGGGTCTGGAGGCACATGACTTACTGCTGCTTCGGTTTCATGGAGGACCACTTGCTGCACTGAGGCTAAGACTAGGTCAGTGGGACTTTTGTGTAGTTTACTAGATTGAAATCAGAGTATATCATTTGAAGTGTAGCACTAAAGATTCTAGAAAATCATTGTATTTAGATAGCTAGAAGGCATAAAACACAAACACACAGCACTCTTGAAGAGAGAATTTAAAGTTGAGACTTAAACTACTATTCAAAATTTGCAATCAGTTAGATTAAAAAAAAACTTTATTCAGCAAGGTTTCAGGAAATTGTAAAAGAAACTATAATTGTTACAAAAATATTTTTAACTATTCATCAAAAAATCCTGAAACAAATTTATCAAGGCTTCAAATATATATATATATATATATATATATATATATATATAAAGCAGCATAACTGTTTTCAACATTGATAATAAAAAAAATCCTTAGCCTGCTTTTTTGATTTGATATATTTATACTATTTTACATTTTTTGTTATTTATTGTTAATTACTTGCCTGTAATTTTGTGACAAATTCAAGTCTAAAAATCTTGTCTCGATCTCGTGAACCCAGTATCTCGTCTTGTCTTGTGGGATAAGTATTTAGTCTCTCCTCTAATATTAAATAATTATTTTTATGTAATTAATAATTTATTTAAAAAATATTTTTTAATAACAGGTCTGTGTATAAAACGAATTACTACAGGAGAGAACATATTACGCAGTTCTGATATAGCATGGCAGTTGGCACACATTCTTCAGCACATTAAACTGTGGTGCTTAAATGAGTGATATGTTTGAATATGACCCATTACCTGATTCCTCTTCTTCCCAGTTGCAAGGAAGCAGTATATAGATATCTGGTTTTCTGGCTACTAAGAGCCCAAAATAAAAGATCTGATGTCACAATCCTTACACGCTTTGGCAAATCCAGTGATTAGTCCTTCCAGAAGTAATCATTGTAGCAACCGACTATCTTGTAAAGGACACGCATAAAGCCAGCCAATCAGATTAGAGCTTGTCTGATCGAGAGAGTGCGTGGTGTTGTTGTGTGTTATATAATTCAGAGCGTGAGTGTGCCATATGAGATTGTGTTTATTGCAGAAGCACACAGTCATTTGAGGTAATGGCAGAAGCAGGGGCCAAGTCTTCTGAGGTCACTCGATACCCACCCTTGGGCTGCCACCTCCAGGTGCATTCTGGGATGCATTTCTCCGATAAATCATTTACAGTGGCTTACAGTCCCTCAGGGCACCAGATAAAGTTTGCCAATCAAAACCTGCCCATGCCTAGAGTTTAATTTTGACTTTGGAAGTGTATGTGACTCCCAGCGACTCTGTCAAAGTTTTAAACGGAGAGCGTCAGCAAGAGAAAGAGTTTTCTAAGAGAGAGAGAGAAGTAGAAAGCAAGGGAGGGTGGAAGGGAGAGAGAGTGACAGCAGTTCCCTCTCCTCTGATCGCGTGCCAAGGTTTTGATGAAGAAAGCAAACGCACATCCTTCCCGACTGATAATTCGGAGCAGCTATTGAGCAGCGCTTGTTTGCCCGTTTGTCTATTTATTTGTTTGTGAACGTGTTCGTTGGGCTTGTCTTGCACACATGCCCATATTTATTGACTTATATCTCTAGAACTGCTACATGATGAAGTGAGTGAATCGGACGCGCAGAGGATGAAAGAGTTGGCAGACCTCCAGTCTTTCCAAGGAAGCAGCTCTTTCTTTTTCTTTCGCTCACCCTCCCTTCGTTTTTTCCTCTCCTCCCTGAGTTATCTCATCTGGGCACGCGCTCGGCACAGGAGAGCTGCTGTACGGAGTGGATACGGGGGGCAGCTGGCCGGCACACTCTGAGAAAGTGGAAAAAAAAAAAGAGAGTGAGGGGAAACAAGATTAATTTAAAGGAGAGGAAATTGCACAGCATTGCAGTTTGGAGCCCTTTGGTTGCATCACATAGGACACTGTTTGTTTTGGTTGTGTCAGATTGTGCCTATATATATTTATAAAATATTTCAAATAAATAAATAATTGGGGTCTTGTTTTATACTTACAGCAATTAAGAATAAGAAAAACAACTTCAGTTAGAGTCAAGGTTTTTTTTACTACACAGAACATTACATTTGGAACTTTATTTATTTAAAAAAAAAAAGAAAAAGTTTCATTTCACTTTTTTTTTTAAGTAACAGTTTTGTAGCCCAATGAAATATTGTTCTCCAATTCATTTTGTTCTCAGAAGTCAAAATTATTTTTATTTTTTAACCCAATCAGCAGTTAATGTAATGAAATGTATGACTTCTTATTAATGAAGGTCACCTATCTGTCCGTTAAAGCTTTTGTAGTGGACAGAATGGTTAAATTATATATTTTAAAAATAATAACAATTAAATTTTGTCTTTATTTGGGCTATCCTTGGGCTTGGGCTTTTTTTTTCAGTTTGATTTATGTCTGTGTGCTGAGCTGCAGTGCTTCTGTCTCTGTGCTGACGTCTGTCATTTCTCTCCACACTGTTATTAGTCACATTAGTTGCTCTTCAGGGGTTTGTGGGAGGCGGCTTGTTAATTTCCCACATGCAGTTTTAATTGGACCCTACTCGACCTCCTTTCCAAATTCACTTACCAAAAAAATGGTGGCTGACGTTTTATTTGCCGCAAAATGGCGCCTCCTTCTGCTCCCGACATCCACAGGAGATGATTTCTGTCCAAGAGGGGAGTTAAATTGGTGAGATAACAAACATAGGTCATTTACTTTACTGTGTTATGTTCATGTTCCTTCATGTGTAAGACTTCAGGAATCATGAATACAGAGGATCTTGAGGGCTTGTTTCATTGATAAGCAACATATTTCTGTGTTTGTGTGGTGTTTGTCAATAATGTTATGGTGCGTGTGGTTTTCATGGCTGTGCTAATGGTCTCCTGTTGAGAAGTGAACAAGGTTAAGCGTAGCTGCGATTGAGTGTGCCGTTCAGAAGCAGATCCAGTATGGCTGGATTAAGCTTTGTTACATTATTAAAGCCGCCTTTACGGGTGTCAACCGCCTCAGGTGATTACTGCTCATTGTGATCACAGACACTAACGTTCACCGAAAGTTAGCAAGAGAACAGACAGATGAGAGTTATAAATGGAAAGAGGTGTCAGAGAAAGAAATAAAAACAACAGGAATCAAAAGAAAAAAGAGAGGGCAGCATAAAGAAGAATGAATGTGTGTGGGTATGTGACTGTGTGTGTAATGCACAAGGGGAGGTTTTAGTGGCTAAATATATGAAATGCTGTTGACACACTATGAAACCTGAAACTACTGTAAATTTAACACTGACCTGAAGATATTAAAGGTAATAGCTGATACAGTAACAACAGTAACAGTAACTGAAGGCCTATAGCAATATGGATCTTCTAAAGTACTGTATTATAAATATCTGTTTATAAAAATGTAAACTTACAGAAAAATAAGTGTCTAAAATATTTTTTAAATAAACATTAACTTTTTATAATTAAAAATTATGTTCACTCTGTGAGAGTACTTTTTGAAATACTTCTCAAAAAAATAAAGGGAACACTTAAACAACACAATGTAACTTCAAGTCAATCACACTTCTGTGAGATCAAATTGCCCACTTAGGAAGCAACACTTGATTGACAATCAATTTCAGATGCTGTTGTGCAAATGGAATAGAAAACAGGTGGAAATTATAGGAAATTAGCAAGGCACCTACAATAAAGGAGTGGTTCTGCAGGTGGTGACCATAGACCACTTCTCAGTTCCTATGCTTTTTGTCGGATGTTTTGGTCACTTTTGAATGCTGGCAGTGCTTTCACTCTAGTGTTAGCATGAGACAGAGTTTACAACCCACACAAGTGGCTCAGGTAGTGCAGCTCATCCATGATGGCACATCAATGTGAGCTGTGGCAAGAAGGTTTGTTGTGTTTGTCAGCGTAGTGTCCAGAGCATGGAGGCGCTACCAGGAGACAAGCCAGTACATCAGGAGACATGGAGGAGGCCGTAGAAGGGCAACAACCCAGCAGCAGGACTGCTACCTCCGCCTTTGTGCAAGAAGGAACAGGAGGAGCACTGCCAGAGCCCTGAAAAATGACCTCCAGCAGGCCACAAATGTGCATGTGTCTGCTCAAACAGTCAGAAACAGACTTCATGAGGGTGGTATGAGGGCCGTATCCACAGGTGGGGGTTGTGCTTACAGCCCAACACTGTGCAGAACGTTTGGCATTTGCTTGAGAACACCAAGAATTTGTCACTGGCGCCCTGTGCTCTTCACAGATGAAAGCAGGTTCACACTGAGCAAATGTGACAGACGTGACAGAGTCTGGAGACGTTGTGGATAACGTTCTGCAACATCCTCCAGCATGACCGGTTTGGCAGTGGGCCAGTAATGGTGTGGGGTGGTATTTCTTTGGAGGGCAGCACAATCCTGCATGTGCTCACCAGAGGTAGCCTGATTGCCATTAGGTACCGAGATGAGGTTCTCAGACCCCTTGTGAGACCATATGTCGGTGCAGTTGGCCTTGGGATCCTCCTAATGCAAGACAATGCTAGACCTCATGTGGCTGGAGTGTGTCAGCAGTTTCTGCAAGACGAAGACATTGATGCTATGGGACACCATAGATATTGAGCACATCTGGGACACCATGTGCGTAAAATAGTGTGTGTGATTGTCTTTCAGCTAAATTTGAGAAACTTCGTAAACATCTGAAGGTTCATCCTTTAGCTCCATTAGCTTAGATGACCATTCAGCTGCTTGCCCTACTCTGGTTGATTCTCTGCTGTATATGCTTTTTGGGTTTTTTTTTAAGCATCCGCCATTTCTCTTAAAGGTAATTCTGCCAGCAGTATCCACACCAATGAGTATGTTTAACCTGAATCGAATGCATTTGCTGTGAGTGTCACAGTTCAGTGCTCACTCTCTCTCTCTCATGCACGTGCACACACACACACACACACACCAATCAACAGTGCTACAGGGAAAGAGCACAGACTGAAGATCGATCCAAATGTCAATGGCAATCTTACAGAGCATCCCCTCTAAAGATCTACCACCTCATATGATCCAGAGCTTCCACAACCTCTTTCTCGCTTTCTCCATTTTGTGGAATAGTGAAATTTCAACTGTTATTTTTTTATTTATAATGGGATTGAGTCAATAACGTCTAGTATTTGATGAAAATGCTGTAAATTTTGGACTTTCTAGCTGTATTTGCTTCTTTTAAATTTGCTTCAGTAATCATATATGTCATATGTGTCACTTCATAATCATTCAACCACTTAATAACATGTTTATTCTATGTGCAGGTGTGTTCAGTGGCGCTCAGCTAGGCCCAGGTGATCTGGTACAGCAACGCTTGCTCTGCGAGGAGGTGGATGCAGCACTGGGAATTCTGGGTAATATGGACTGGGCCATTATGGGAGCAGAGTGTTACAGATCACTCATCTCCATCACAGATCACCTGCTGAGACAACCACTGGACCAGCAAACTGAAGGTAAAGACTCCAGACCTACAGGCTTTGATTTCTGAAAAGAGACTAAACAAAAACTTAATTAGAGTCAGGGAAAGTGCAGCTTAGAATCAAAAAGGTCTTTACAGTTTTAAGATAACAGTATTAAAATCTTGTTATGTGCTCTGGTGCTGTGAGCGATAGCTAATAGAACCATGGAGCTCAATAAAGCATATATGTATTGTAGAATTAAAGTAGTTTGACACTTTTTGATTGTGGTTAAAAGCTTGTGTTACATTATTGACATTCCTAGCTAATGTGTTGAACTAAATTAAGTCATTGTTACCAGCTTGAAGTTTGTTTTGACAAATTTTCTAGTATAATTAGTTTGCAGATTCCACTTTATTTGATATTTTTTATGTAATGCAATGAGAACCGTTTGGAGCCACTTCTTGTAAGTATATATTTGATCTTGAGTATAATTGCAGGTCAGTTGGAAGCTGTGCTGGGGATGTTTTATGCCCCCTGCAGACCCCTCTCAAACACTGTAATACTGGAGTACAGAGACCCCATCAGCCGATACGCCCGCCGATTCTTCCATCACCTGCTCAGGTACACACATACACACTGCCTCCTGCATCTTTAGTTGAAAACAATAATTAAAAAAAAAAAATTAGTCAGGTGTTCAGAAATGGCTTTGCTTCTGACTTCTCTCTTCCAGACACCAGAGGTTTGAAAAAGCCTTCTTGCTGGCTGTAGATATTGATGCAAGAGATCTGTTCATGGTGAGCACACATTTTCAGACACGCACATACAATGGCGTAAAACAATACAAATATCTCAATTTAGTTGATTTTCAATCATTTGCATGTTGGCGGTTCTTTCAGTTAATAGTCACTTGAAATATAGTAAATACATTTTTAAATATGTCTTTTTTAGTAAGCATTTTTTAAATGTTATTATTTAATTATTAGATTTTAGCAACTCACAAACTCTCTGCAGTTCCCCTTTAGAATCCTCCAGGAGTTCAAAAACCCCTGATTGGGGTTCAAAGTATGAGATCAATAATATTTTATTTAGGAAGAGCACATTATGTGTAGCTACAGTACAGACATTTGTGAGCAATGGCAGCTGAAAATTCATCTGATGTATAAATTACTTTTAAAAAATCTTTTGAAATAGAAAACGGTTATTTTAAACTTTAAAAATATTTCAAAATAAATTAATGCATCCTTGGTGACCATAAAAGGCCTATTTCCCAAACCGTTAAATAGTAATGTACATTTTGTACGTATAAAAATGTTCACTCTTTAGTGTTTAAGTCTTTATAAGTAACCATAATCATGTTTTTATGTATTTTAAAAGAAATTAATCTGTGATTTATTAAAATTATTCTTTCATTTAATATTGTGACAAGGTAAACATTAAAAATATGTTTTAGAGTGACTGAAATGAACTTAAAAATGTGTTGCCATTGTCTGTGACAATAGTTTAGTTATGGGTGTGTTACACATGCAGAGAGCTTTGAGTTGGCTCTGTTTTGGACTGAGAGGCTCTGGGCAGGTGCAGCTCAGGGCTTGAGGCCCCTGGCCATGTCACGTCTCCTCTCTCCTATACCATAACAAGAATCCCCGAGACTCCAGAGAGCAACAGTTGCTAAGAGAAAGAGGGAGGGGGTGTGAAAGAAAAAGAGCGAGGGAGTCTGTCTTTCACAGCTCTCGTGGCCAGTACACTATCTTTTCTCTCCCTCTCCTTTCTCACTCCTTTAAATGGTCTTGTGTGTGTGACCCCTTTTCTAGGCCTCCTCTCTCCATGCCCGAGTGACACCTTCCCTATTAGTGCTCACACCGGCCGCTGTCTCTCTCTTTCTCTCTGTCCTTTTTTCATGCAGTTCCTCTCTCTCCCTCCTTCTTTCACGCCGATCGCACTCGTTCCAATTCATTCCCCACTAAGTGCTGCTGCTGAGGGCCCCAATTGAAAAGGTGGAGCTCGAGCCACACAAGCCTGAAAGGGCAGAGAAGAGAGGGAGGGAGGGAGAGAGAAGGGCAAAGGAAACCTGGATCTGTTATTCTTGGGACATGTACTGGGAAAACGCAAAAGAGAAAGGATGAGAGAGACGAAAGTGGCAAATTATGAATGGCCCATGAATATCAGTCCTTGTGAATCAACAAAGAGCAGAGAGAGAGCGTGCTAAAGGCAGAGAAACAGAGAGAGAGAAGGAGCTAAAGGCAGTGGCGTTTCACCCCGCGGTTTTGGCTCTTGCCTAATTAGCCACAGAAGTTAAATTAAACCACCCACAGGAGAGAGGGAGAGAAAGAAAGCAAGAGAAAGGCAGAGAACGAGCGGGGGTCCTTGCTCCATCTGATCTGGTCCCCTCTGTGTCACAAAGGTCAGCTGAAACAAAACGGAGAGAGCCCCACGTAAGAGCCCCCAGTATGAGCCGGGCTTGAGCCTCCATTGTCTCCAAACCAACAATGGAGCACCGAAAGAATTTCTCTTTCTTTTCTTTTGTAAGGAGCCTTTTGTGAAGTGAAGCACTTTGGTGTTGGAAGAAATTGGAGGGGACGGAGTCACCCAAAGGGGTAGAGAGGAAGGGAGAGGGAGGGCAGGGTTGCCCCTTCATTCGTTCGCTGGAGTGTTTTGCATAATTGTAACATTCTATACTTGTAATTATCCTCTGATGTGAACCCTGATAACGTCTGCGCTAATTCCTTTAGCCATATTCTGCTGACTTTCCTCCTTCCTGTGCTTTTTTTTTTTGATGTGCCGATTAATTAATTAGATCATAATTGTGATCATATGCTTGCTTTGTTGGTTAATGGGGCGTGTGTTTGGGGCTGGTTTCTGTGTTGAGATGGATAATGAACTCTGTAAGACCCTCTCGTGTATCTGATAAACACCTTCCTCAAACACTCACGTGGATTACAGGTGTGATCCTCCAGAATTGTTTTCGCACGTGTGTGAGTGTGAGCGTAAATGCGCAGTTGTGCATGTAATGGTTCTCTCTCTTGCTCTGCTCCACTGGTCCATGTTAATTTCAAACTCTTTTCTGACGTCGAGCGAATATCAAGCATCATCGCTGGACCAGCTGTTTATCCTGTCTCCATATGCCTTTCCAGTCAAAAATAACACTAAAAGGCCGTTTATCTGCGTTTGAGCTCTTAAAGCTCTTAAATAAATAAGATTAGACCAGATCCTGTGTCCTGTGTAAGCTGTAGTGAATAAGAGGTATAATATCTGATTTATGTACAGAATTATTGTCATCCCTCTTAGATGTCTGGATTCAATTGCTTTTTCTCCGTCTGTCTCTCTGTTTCTTGGCCTTCCTCTTTTTTCTTTCTCGATCTGTCTGTCTTTCTGGCTCAGGAAGCATTATGTTCTGCTAAGCTAAAATAGAGGTTTTCAGATCCAGTGTTTGGCACTCTTTCATTTTCCCTCTATCTTTATTGTTGCATCTGATTTTTCCTCTTATAGATGTGGTTATAGAAATGTAGAGGTTCTTAAAATACACAGCCGCTCTTATGAACTGGTTCTTTTTAATGAGTCGCTTAAAAAGATTCATGAAACCGTATCAAATGGTTATCCTATGGTGGTTTGAGACTTAAATCAGAATCACTGAATCATTTAGAGTAATAGTTTGTAGTTGACTCAGTAAATGAGGAATACATTTTCAGTTATGTCCAAAAAATCAGTACTTGTAATTAAATATTGGTCATTGTTAAGCATAAAGACCTGAATGTATAATTTGATTTATTGATTGGAAGATTAACTTTAATTTAGAAATGAAGCTGAGGTTTAATCCTAAACTTGTAATTCTAGAATTTTTTAAAAGGTGTAAAATATTATACCATAATTGAGTGGTTCTGTATTTTCACTAGTAAAAGGCATTTGGCTCCTAAATGTTAATTTAGACTTTTTAATGTCTGGTATCCTGTGATTGTTTTGTTTAAGAAGAAGAATGCTTGTTTGAATGGTGAGGTTATTGGCTCTCATCCCTGAGCCTGTGAAGAGCTAAATCAAGTCCTGTTTGATGTTTGTAAGTCACTCTTATCCCCCTCCCCTCATTTGATCAGACTTGCAGAGGCCGGTTGACAATACAGGCATTAGTGCTCTGCAGGTCTGACTGTGCTGCATTCACCCTCCCTGCATCTCACTGCAGCTCTGACTGATGTCCCTGAAGCGGAAGGATAGGTTTAGCGTTTAAACGGACAGAAAGGGAGAGGATCTTATTAGTTCAGAGTCAGCACTGAGCTCCTCTTCCAACTTTCACTTTAATTTACCCATGAATGGGCCCCTTCAAGATGGTCAAATGTAGCCTGTCAATTACATTATTATACGTTCTTCCACAGTGTCTGAACATCTGAGGACCTTCTCGACTGATACATAAGGACATTCGGTTCACTGATAAAGTTGGTACCACATGGTACAACATACATACTACATAAGATTTGTTTCACAATACCTCTTGCTCTTAAATTTAATTGGATGAGTAACATTTGAATGAGTGAAGTTAATGGTATACATGAAAATGCGACCAAATATGAATTATTTGTTTATTATTAGTTAATTAGTTAATTATTAGTTTTCAAGTGCAGCAAAATTATTCCACTCCTGGTAACTGATTGATGAACTATTACTAGACAGTAATTTATCAACCAGCATATTTTAACATATTTGCTGTTGCTTCATTTCGTGAAAAAGAAGAAAACTCTTAGTTTTGATAGGCCTCTCTCTTTAGTTTATTCTGGAATTGACTACTTTTTTTTCCTTTAATACCCCAGAGATTTCTGTCAGTAAAGCACATCTAGTGTCATTGTTCACACATAGACATTCTCTGAACAGTCGGATGCGCTTTATCTCTGTTGTACGTCTCAATCCACCATCCATTTTGGTGGGACTAATGGTGTGACATTTAAAAACATGTTTGTGGGTTAATGGAGGTCTCCTGACTGCATGAGGCTCTATAATAGATATATTATAGTCTATTCTCTGGGATGAGAGGGCTCATATTTAAGAGAGAGAAAGAGCAAGAGCGAGTGTGTGGATGTGTGTGCGTCACACTCCCACCTGCTCGTAATGACAATAGTTTAAACTCTATTCCGACATGAAGAGCATCGCTCCTGCTTTTTAAAAGATGACACATGCCTTTTCCCACATCTTTGTGCTTTTTGAAACCAGTATGATTGCATCCGGTCAGAGTTCAGGGAGAAAGAGAAAAAGAGGGAGGACAACATAAAGGCGACTGAACAAATGAGCAAGACTGATTTTTGAAAGTTTGATACTTTTATCTGTCCCCCCCACCCCCGAAACTTCAAACAGGTTATTTAATCTATTCTCTCTCTCTCCTTTTCTCCTGCAGCCTCTCTTCGCTCCTTCTCCCTTTTCAAGCAGAGCGCAAAAATGAAAAAGGGAAAAAACTGAAGTATTGTCATGTGAGCTGAGATTAATTTTAGATTGCTCTGCTGTTCTGCTTTACCTTCAAAGGACCTCCATTACGTGGCAGCAGATAAGGGTGAGGTGGTGTTAGCCGCTGTAGCCAAGAAGAAGGCTAATGAAATAGACGCAGAGGCACAAACATTGGCACCAGGTAAGAGAATTATTCACCTTAGTTATAGTAAAAATGCTCCAAAATCTCCTATTGATGTTTTGATGATTAGTGTTTACAAGCTCAAAATTATTACATTTTCATTTACTCGTTTTTAATGAAATTTAGTATTTCGAACAGGTTTTCCTGTTAACATCTCATTCACCTTGCATTGTGTAGACAAACATATTAAGCTGTAATAATGTAGGTGACTTATTTCAGCTTTGAAATCTCAGAATTTACTCCAGCTCTGAGAAAGCACAGACACTGTTCATTTCATTAATTCTTTCATGATATGACGTAAGGCGCATGTGACTCTGGTGGTGGCACCACTGGGAAATTAAAAAAAGTCATTAGGTTTCGTCATTTTTAATCTCTTATGTAATTATATTTGACTATTTGAAGGTTTTTTTTGGAGTGCTTTGTGCAGATATAGAGAGTTTGATTCATTCACGTTGTTAATTGGCTGAATAGGACTGGTTTAAAGTCCATTGACCTCAGCTCTGATATTCTGTTTCCTGCTGACCTGATGAGAAAATCCCACGTGCTGTTCATCAGCGATGTTCAACATACATTTCCTCTTCCACCAGGATGGGTATACGTTCAATGAAAGAAAGCAGTATAAAGAATGGAAAAGCGAGAGGGGGATGAGGGCCAAACAGAAGTGGTTTGGCTAACAGGTGTACAGATGAGACAAGGGAGGTGTTTAGCTTCTAATAAGGGGGTGTAAACTTGAGGATGTGTGTGTGTGTTTCCCACCCTGTCTGCCCATAAGCCTCTTAATTATGTCCTTGATGATTTCCCTGCTCTCTTACCCCGAGCAGACCTTAGCCTTGGAAGGAAGTGCTTAAGAGTGTGAATGTGAAAGGAACAGATGGGCAAATTAGTCTGTTTTGGGGCATTTTACTGTTAATAGTTAAAATGTTGCAATTATAAGTCATTGCCTCATTTTTTTTTTTTAAATAGTGCAAGAAACCCCTTTTCTCCCTTTTTCTTTTCTGTCAAACTCTGTGTACGATTTCGGGTCAATGGTTTCTTTGAGGTGCTGATATTGTGTGTTTGTGTGCATGGATTATTGTAGAATGGAGGAATATTTAGAGGAAATTCTGTAGAGATCATAAATAGGGAATGAGCACGGTAGGATTCGGCATTGTGCTGTGCATTAAAAAGACAACGTGTCTTGTTTACATTTGGCCAGCCTGAAGCAAATGTCTCACACTGTCAGCCAACCATGACTCTAAAAGATACACGCACACACCCCAGAAATTCAAAAGTGGCTTAATATTCACTAATTATATGGCCATTCTCATACATAAAACCAAGCTTGAAGTGTAAAACAGCTTTAAGGGTATTGATCTGATTCTGGACGATTATTAACTGACAGTTTAGCAGAGACATGTAAGTCTCTTAAACCAATATAGTAAATGTCATCAAGTTAATTACATGATACACTGATGAAATAATTAATTACAAATAATTTTATTTAAAAAAAAATTTTAATTAACAAAAATTTGATTTTCAAGTAAATTTTGCATAAGCCTTTCACAGGCCTACAATCACTGTGCACTATTTTAATATCTCATGCTTATATATAGACTTTAGATATATATAGATTTTGAAATAGTTTTTTTTTATTAAATATTGAGAAATTATTGTTTTCTATTTTAGTGTGTTTTTGTGTGTGTATATATATATACAGTGGGTACGGAAAGTATTCAGACCCCCTTAAATTTTTCACTCTTTTTTTATATTGCAGCCATTTGCTAAATCATCATTTTTTTTCCTCATTAATGTACACACTGCACCCCATATTGACAGAAAAACACAGAATTGTAGACATTTTTGCAGATTTATTAAAAAAGAAAAATGGAAATATCACATGGTCCTAAGTATTCAGACCCTTTGCTCAGTATTTAGTAGAAGCACCCTTTTGATCGAATACAGCC
>JAUCMS010000031.1:7632050-7656914 GCA_032357445.1 Enteromius radiatus | reverse complement strand
TTCTTTTTTAATAAATCTGCAAAAATGTCTACAATTCTGTGTTTTTCTGTCAATATGGGGTGCTGTGTGTACATTAACGAGGAAAACAAATGAACTTAAATGATTTTAGCAAATGGCTACAATATAACAAAGAGTGAAATACTACATACTATATACTATATTAATATACATGCATTTTGTTCAAGTTAAAACTATTATTTAAAAAACGCACACTTCAAAGGTCTGGAAGCATGATTAAATTAAATTAATAAAATTGCAGAATTTTTATTGTGTCATTTTCCTAAAACTATTTAAAACTCATTGAATGAATTAAATGAACAGCCCTAATCATCAAAAGGATTTCCCCTCCCATTTTTTTTATCTCCCTGCATAGACTTTATGTAGTCTCTCTCTCTCTCTCTGTCTGTCTCTCTTACCATCCTTCCACCGTTGCTTTGTTGTCACAGAAGAGGATCAGTGTTCACCGTCTCATTGAGGAGTGTGATGATTTGGTGAGAGAGTCAATTGTAAAGGAGGACTCTGAGAAAAGCGTATGAGAGGGATCATCTTATAGCTCATGAGACGCAGACGCACACACTGCTGTGCTGTAGGGTGTTTCCTGAGATCAAGTCTCACTTAGGGTCTCTTGTTATGTGTAACCTTCACTGTCTCTGTCTGGGAGAGTCATGTATAAGACGCCCAGGTATTTCACAATATGTCATGTTCTGTCTCTTGCTCTCTTTCTCTCTATGCTTCATACAGAAGAGCTTCTACATTTCAAAGATTCTCCATGTTAAACTGTTTCCCTCTGGGCATGGTGGGATTTTGTGTGTGATTTTTCAGATGAGTGTCAGTCTACGTACGAAGGGCAGAGTGGAGTCAAACTACCATCAACCATCAGCAAGAGACATGTTCACAACCCCAAACACTGGAGCACTGCACCAAGGTGTGTGTGTGTGTGTTTTAAATTCACTATTTATTTGGTCTCACTTTATTTTAAGGTCCTATTCTTGCCATTAGCGAACTATGATTTTTGCCTGAATAAACTCTTAATTTGCTGCTTATTAATAGTTAGTAAGGTAGCTGTTAAGTTTAGGTGTTGAGTACGATTAAGGATATGGTCATGCATAATATGTGCTTTACAAGTACCAATAAACAGTCAATATGTTAATAATTATAATTATTATTACTGAGAATATTACTATACTATACTAAAGTATTACTGATAAAAATGTTAGCTGATACATTAAGAGTGCCATAAACTGGTCTATCTTTCAGCATGTATTTTTTTTCTTAAAGGGATAGTTCACCCAAAATTAATATTTTGTCAATAGTTACCTTCATATGTTTGTCAACCATATGCTGTTATTTTTCTGTGTAACACAGAAGTAGGTGTTTTTGGAGAATCGTCATATATCTTGATTAAAAGTGATAGTTTAGGTCCTAGATTGTAATTGGATGAGCAATTGTAAAATACTCTATGAAGAGACACCTGCGATTTAATTTCATCAGTATTACTGTTCCTTTGTGCCTGTGTTGCTGTCTGTGTGTAATTGGCAGCCAATTACTGTTATCAGTTATTAGTAAACAATTGCTTCTTAGGGCTTATTGCTTTATTATACAACGAAAGTTAATTTCGATGTCAAACTCCTAAGCGTAAAGTCTCCATAAAATTATTCAATACAGCTCACGTGATATATGGTGAGAGCTGATAGCTTTGTGACACATAAGTTGCTAATAATCTTGAGAATTGCCTTGACTGGAGCCTTGAATCTGTGAGCTGAACTTGAGAATGAATTGCTCAGGTTGATTTGTGAATTTGATAAACAAGTTCATTGAAAAGAATGATTTTGTCAGATATTGAACCGATCCATTTGTCAAGGTCAATCATTCAGTGATTAACAATATAAATATGGGTCTATTCTTCACACAAGATTATCATATTGCTTCAGAAGACTATAGTGTGCATGTTTTGTACATTAATATTATTTTGCTTTTGGAGATTGACAGATGTAGTAACTTGTCATTATATTGGAAATAACTATGTGAAGATTCTTACAGCTTTGAGGGATGCAATGTCAGACTTTTCATTCTTGGGTGAACTATACTTTTTAATTCGTATCAAACTAATATTTTCCTCTCTCTTCTGGTATGTGTAGTTCAAGTTTGGCCCGGAGCATCACAAGGAGTGTGGAGAGTGAATGTGTGTGTGAGTTATATGAGGGTTGTCCTATTGTCTTATCCTCTCTGTCTGCTGCTATTGCTGTCAATGGAGGGACCATTGACTCTGTGCTGACGCTCTTTCTTTCTGTCCCACTTAAGCTCCCTCAATCTCCTTCAAATCCTGCCTCTCCCATCAGGCAGTTCTGAGAGGACAGCCCAAAGAGGATGGGGTGGGATTAAAGGGTTTTTAAAACATAAAATAAGGAGTTTGGGGTAATTTGGCAGCCTGAATCCCGGTTTTCAGGCCTGTACTGCTACACTGCCTCATACAAGACATCAGAGGGAGATGCTCCCACCCAGATAAATAGCATTCGAGAGAGAGCGAGCGGAAAGCCTCTTCTCATTTTTCCCTTTTTGTATTTGTTTTTTTTTTTTTTTTGGATTTTTAATTTTTTTTTAAAATTCTATTTAACCAGACTAATCTGGTCTCCGATGAAGTTTTATTGTTTCTTATGCCGAGCCAATAAGGCTTAGAGACACTGATTCGAGCTTCATGCCTGCGTTGTGCTGGCAAAGAAAAAAAAGATCGGGAGTGTGAGTGAGAGGAGGAGTACAATGACTTGGTGGCATCACCGTCGCTTGTACTAAATCCAGCCCTGCGCAGGGAGAGAGGCAAAGATGCGGATGTCTGGAAAACATCCCGACACACATGTGTTGATGTATCCTTTCATTCTCTCTCACACGCACACACACTCTGTGCACTCAGAGAGACGCGCTCCAGCTCTTGGACCCGTGACACTTTTTGCATCTGTACATGTGTAGCGATGTGTATGTGTTTGTTCGCTTGTTTGTATGGTGTGGGCTGCGCCCCGTAGGCCTCTTTTTTTCCTCCTCCCTCGATTCCTTGTAAGCGCCGTGCATCACTAAAGGAAATAGAAAAAGCACAGAAATTGGACCCCGTCTCCATCGCCAGTCGCCGCAGAAAAACCCAAATCGCACAGCCCACAATACGACTGATAACATTCACACGGTCTTACACGCTTGCTGGATTTGACGGCACGGCGTACGGTGGCAGCGTGTTTTTTGGAATACCCATGCATCCCTGGGAAAGGCCTGACTCCCACACGTAGCTTCTTCCTGTTGAGGGTCGATCCTTATGTGTGTGTGTGTGTGTGTGTTTGTGTATGAAAGGGATCCAGATCTGTCTGCTGTGAATGCTAATACACATTAATATAAGAGTGAATAGAATAGCAAGGCTAGATCCTGTGAAGCATTCATCTTGCAGACGATCAGAATATTTCCATACAGCATGGACAGTTAGCAGGGCACATGAAAAACTGCTCTCGAGTCTAACCGTATGAGGTTAGAGAGCTTTTTTTTTTTTTTTGAGTTAGTCATACGTGAAAAACATGATTCCGGTCTTTTTGTCTGGAATAGGGCCGGAGAAACCTCAACCTCCGAGGCTACGGACGAGTTCCCGAACGCCCTGACAAGTCATCGCACCTGGCCTTGGAAACACACAGGTGTGTTCTTTTGAATGCAAGTCTGTTTGAGTAAATACTGAAAGTAGATATAAAAGTAACAGGGTTGAATGACTACATTGTTCTCAGTATTCGGATCAAGGCGTACAGCTTGTTTTTCATGTTGAGCTTTATGGTTATAATTTATATTGACTGTGTGTTTTACACAGAGCTCTACCGCCGTAGATAATTCCTTCATTAATGCCCTGAGAGTGATATCTTTCCTTCTGTTTTGCCCTCTTAAAAATAGGTTCAAGTTGACTGCCTTTTTTTCTGCTTGTATTGTACTTAGCTAATCATCCTAAAACATGAATGTTTTATTCTTTTCTGTCCACAGAATAATTAAACTTTTTCCCATACATATTTATTGGACAGTACAGACTGTAGGCTATTACAGACATTTACATCAGAATTTTAATACATGCATAATCCTGAATGCTAATGGCACAGTCATAATTTACCATGGAGAAACCCTCCTCCAGTTGAGTTGCAGAGGATGCTTGAACTCAACACTTCCACCCACTCGTGCATACAGTACATTTACGGCAGATTACTGAGTGATTGGCGCTCATCTGATCACCTGATTCAGGTGTGGTCGCAGAAAGGTGGCGCTGTGACATGCAAGCAGATAGTCTGAAGTAGACATTGAAGCTTTTTAGGACACTTATATGTGATTTAAGTTAAGTAAATTGTGCTTAATAATATTATTTTCTCTTTAGAAATCAACCTTGTTGACCAGAACACCCAGGTAATGATTTACATTTCTATAATAATATGGTGTTTTTGTTTTTGTTGTTGTTGTTTTTTTTTTACATTTTGCATAAGCCATATTTACTCTCCTGTAATTGATGCATGTAGACACATCAGATCTACCAGGTGTCATAACAAATCTTAAATTGAGAAGAATATTTCTATTATGTATGAATATGACATATTTTTGGTTCTTAAATATTTATTGTTGTATTACATTTGTAATGAAATATATAATATCTTTATTATTTTTAATGAAATATATAATATCTAAATATATACAGTAATATATATATTACTGCAGATTTTGTAATAGTGATATTCATATTTTGTGACTTACAGGTGCCTGAGGAAGGGAAGCTGAAAGTTATTCATTTTGGTTTAGTATAAATATATATAGATGTTTTTTTGTACAATGAATATTACTTTTTTAAATGAAAGAATAAAACCTTTTTATTTTTACTTAAAGAACCAGTGTTATAGATTAAATGTGCTTAAACTATAAAAACTACTTTTAAATAAAACATATTTTTCATGTACAGTGTTTGTTAAAGCATTTGTCACACTCTATCTTGGAAAAGGAGTGGAAAGTCCTGTTTATGGCCAGTGCTGCAGTCTTGTTGAGTAAAAAAAAAATGTTCTAACCTACTTTTCCACGGCTCTTTCTGTTACATATATTCCCTAAGCATTCCAGCTCGTGCCAGTCACTATCACATCATCAGAATAGATGTCTGAGAGTCTGTGCAAACAGCTTTTTTTTTTTTTTTTTTTATTTTAGTAACACTTGACTTTCTTTGAGAATGGTGGCACAGAGGCCACACTACTATCCCTGTCCTTGATCACAGGATCAATGGTGCGGTTTGTGGGCTGGGTTTAATTCTCCACCTGTTTGGTGTATGAGATTACATGCAGAAGAAATGCAGAATGATACGCAGCGCGTGTCTCTAAAGAGGAGGTTGCCGTTTTCCCCCCACAGTCTTCATACACAGCGGCCGTGTCAGAACTGTCGCCGGCCTGCTCTCCGAACTTAATCTGACAGCACCCAGCCATCCATAATCCCTCACTGTATCGTAATCTATTTACTCTGCATTCTAAGAGGATTTTCTTTTTTTTTTTTTAAGTATATATACAAGATATATAAATATGAATTGATGCTGGAAATGGAGGAAGTGTCAGGAGAAGAAGCTTTTGTGTTGTCACCTCTGTTTTTATGTCTGTCTATCGCCTATTCTTTGCGCGTTTTATGGAAAAAACAGTTAAGTTCAGTCATCGGTGTATCATTTTAAAGCATCATTTTAAACATTGTTTTACATGTAATTGTCCATTGTAATACGTTGTATACTCTGTAAAAACAAAGGTTCTTTATTGACATGCTTTAATATCTATATATGGGCTCTTTATTAAAAAACAGGTTCTTTAGATGATTAAAAAGCTCATCACACTTTTGTTCTTTGAGGAACCCAAAATTGTTCTTTCGTTGCATCACTGCAAAATTCCTCTTTAGGAACCTTTATTTTTACAAGTGTATATGTTCTTTATATTTAGTGTCTGTGCGTTTGATTTGTGCATCAATTATGATAATCGATCAGACAACTCACCATTATTAATGTGTTAATCTGATTATCTAGCAGTTTTCAAGAGGCATCTGTCTTATTTGAATTATATTCGTATTGTTTTTTTAATTAGTCTGGCCTCCAGTCACTGATTTTGTGCCAGGAACCATTTTCAACAGCTCAGACTAAAGCTTAGAAACTTATAATCACACAGGATTATTGAAGCGATCAGCGTTTTTATGTGAATGACAACCTTGTAATCCTGTGTTGAGTCAAACTAAGAAAATGTTTTGGATCAAACTGTGTTTTTGGCAAAAATGCTAAGATTTGATTGGCACATAATTGGGTTTGATAGACGATGAGCTTCTTTCATAACATCCAGAAGCATTGTTAACTTCTTTTCATGAGTTATGATAAGAGAACTTAGATGATCTGATTGTGTTTGTGTATTTTGCAGCTTATGATGTCATTGAGTTTATGCAGCTTCTATTCTTTTTTTATATAAAAAAAACAAGGTACCAGAGCATACCTTCTACTTCTGCGGTGGAGTAAAAGTTTAGTGTTCATGACTCTAGTGCTCTTCACAGCTGATCAGTGATCTTGACATCTAATTCAAGCAGCTGTCATACTCCTCCACATAGCCTACTGATCAAATCTTCGCATACAAACAGCTATGCGCGGCGGTGTTCGTTTCTGGCTGGTTGTGTAAGCAGAGGGCGAACTGGTTTTCAGGACTCGCTGTGGATCAGCGGCTGCGCGAGGCCTCAGGGTTCGTCCAAGCGCCATCTTTCAGACGGTGAGGTGATGTCACAGTCTGGCCACTTGATATGAGAAAAATGAACTCGACAAACTGTTCTTTGCTCGATTAAGAGTTAATTACTGCTCCCATTTTAATTGCTGCTATTAAGATCAATTATGTCACCACTCAGATTAGATTGCACTGTTTTGTCAACTAACACTCGAGTGGTAAAATAGGTAAGCTATACGTTAAGATCCTGTTCCTGCATGTCACAGTAAAACTGTATTTATAGTTGTTTCTTTCATATAAAAAAGTCAATGTCACATTTTTTTTACGTTTCATTTTTTTTATTTAAAAAACGTTAAGTAGGCCTATTTACATTGAATCTTAATTCTTGGGAGTGAATAAGATCTTCAAAAATGTAAACTTTTAAACCTTTCATCTCAACCTTTATTTTATTTTTTTAAAAAGTAACTTTAAATAAAGTATTTTTAAATCTTTTGTTGTTTTTTTTATCTGATGTTTTCCACGCATAGTTGCACCGCTTGGACCTTCCTGGCTTTAGAAATAAAAAACAAAATATTAATAATAACGATGATGCAAACACTAATCAGAGAAAAGCTGTGACTGTAAGAATGTTTTTAACGAATTGATAATTTTGCTAATACAACAAACCCAAATAAATTTAATTTTTAATACGTCGTTGACCCAAATAAATTAAGGGTTAAAGTTTAATAGGGGCTACAGTCTGTAGCCTACCTGCACTGTGCATGTATGGTCAGCTACTGAGTTGAAGATAAAGCTATATATGAGCTCAGCAAGTGTCCATCCTGACAGCCATAATGCCGTCTGTCATCTCTTCCTAAGACCTCAGCGTCAATACAGTAAGAATAAATCCCTCTGGTGGTTTTCCCACCCTCAGCGTTTCTGTAACTCACAGAGGCCTGGAGTCAGCATCTCACCATCTCAGCAAACCCTTCGCTCATCACACTTCCGTTTTCCCATTAATGGTTTTGGTCCGTAATCTCTTTTACAGTTTTCACATGTAATAATATGGTGCCAATTGTGGACGAGCTGTCCCACTCGGGTGACATTTGGACACATGAGCATATCAGCAAGGCAAGAGTGGATTGCCTAGTACAGCAGTAATGGAAGCGTCCTGTCCGCCTCATGAACTGAGAAAAATTCGTCTTCTTTAAAAAAAAATGAAAATAGACTGGACTGGTGGAAGTTAGCTTCTCGCGCCGTTTGGTGTAATAATTCGCTTTCCTTTATTTCAAATAATTATATTCGTTTAGTTTGAATCATGGTTTTTATTTAAATTTTTACCTAAATTTATAAATAATAGCCTAATAGTGAAAAGGGACAATCTAAAACTAACATAAAGCTTTCTCAGTATGCCTACCCTAAACTGTGTTTGAGTTGTGGCCTGTAGCCTAACTCAAACGTCTGTCAAAGGCATGTCCTCCAGGTAAAAACTGATTAAACAATATTTCTGGTTGAGTAAATGACAGTTATAATAGCCGAACTAGTTTTCAGGACGGAAATTTAAAATGAAAGCACGGCTTGTTTGTGACAAAATATAGGCTACGCGGAATAGCCTAAAGGTTTTTTTTTTGTTTTTTTTTACTGTTTTCATTACTTAAATGTTTAAGCTAAATTAGTATGAGAAGAGCGTTCCTCTTACCTGTATCGCTAACATTCAGCTCGACTTGAATTTAAAACTAGCCTAATGGTTTTACATACCAGGCTTTACATTTCGAATATAATTCTATTTCAGAATTTGAATAAAATTGCCCGAACGTTGGGAGTTGACGAGTGCTTAAATCACTAATGACGTAAGAGCCCGTTATTAAGGTGTGACTTTTTTTTTTTTTTTTTTAATATTAGCCTTTCTCTCTTTTTCCGACTTGCCAACAGTGTAGGCTATGTAAGGACGACATTTCTTAAGACTGGAGGGTGATTCATTCCGGTAGTATTTCATCCCCCCAAAAATGTTGGCTGTTATTATTAGAGTGTAGAATAAATGACAGACTATCTGAGTTAATGGACATGCATTCACCTCGCCAGAATTATATGCCAGCTTCAGTTGAAAGTGTTAGAACGAACAGGCCTCATAATGCCTTCTCTCTCTCACCCCTCGGGCTTAAGCAGGTGCTCCACGCGAGGGCGTGTCCGAGCTCCTCAAATTATTGCCCAGGAAGACAGGACGCAAATGTTTGTTTGATGCAAATCGTACAAATCCATTCATGTTTATGTAGTGTCGCTGAGCTGCGGTGGCGTCTCAATGCGAGCACAGTAAAACAAATACGCGCAGTGTTCTCCTGAGCGAGGTGTTGATTCAGCTGCCAGGCCAACACATCAATAATTAGCACACAACAACACTGAAGCTGATTAAAGTCGTGCGAAAGGGTTGTTATTTTCTTATTAGCAATATGCTGTCGATGATATTGTTCAGAAAACATGCAGAACGTGATATTCATTAGAGTAGGTGCATTCAGTTAAAAGTAGCGTATATCTTCCAACGCGCATTTATTTGTCATACAAGGAATATTTGGTGATTTTAATTAAAATTAGTTTAGTTTTGTCATAAATTAGGATGTAAAAATGCAAGGCTTTCTGTGTACTGACAAGCGTATAAACAATTTACCTGTGCACATTCTTTCTATCCGCTGCTTAATCGACCAAAAAGAAACTTCTGTTCGAACACGTTCATCTAAACAGCTTGGCCGAGCTCTTGTTTTTCTCCAACCATTTCTTTAATGGCCCGGTGCCTGACGGCTGCCTCCCTCCCGCTTTTGACCCATTAACCCAGACCCACCCACGTCATTACGGAATCAGAAGAGGCGATATCGCTCCGGGTTATTTTGGCGAAACGCTCTTGTGCTCCAGAGCGCGCGGAGATTCTGCTGGGAAGCAATTATCGCGAGCGCATTCAATTACGACCTGATCAAATGCGTTAATAAATATTTAAGAAATTTTGCGGTGCCGTGGCCTTTACCAGTTTGCACAAAAGACCTTCAAACGACTGTAGGTTTTCTAAAGAACAAATGAATATAGTTCAAGTCCACGGTTTGAGTTTTAATCAGTTTTTGCACCCTTGCACACACACATTTACAGCATCCATATCCATAGCAAATAACCGGTTTATTAAGGAGGAGCAAATACTTAATCCTTTCTTCATAGACTAACGAAAAATTCAATCAGTGTCATGCGATTTCACACACGCCCTTTAAAATCCTCACAGTCCGATATAAATAAACCAATGAATTGCCTCAAGTTTAGTGCAGATAATCATTCAGCTCTGGATATGGTGCACAGGTTAAAAAAAAACAAAGTTATATCAGGCATGAAAAATTCGTTCTAAATCCAAACTTTATCCAGCATCTCACCAAATAAATAAAATTGAGTGGCGTTTATTGTATTTTTAACTTATTTATTCGTTCGTTGAGAGTTGAAAACATTTGCAACAAGAAAGTAAATTTTGGATGTTCAAATTTGACATACCCCAGTCAGAAATCATGTGAAATTTTGGTAGTTAACTGATCTTTATTACGGACATGAATGTAATAATCTGCGCCTGCAGTACATTCGACATTTCACTGGCATTTGGGAATTCTTTCTTAACCACATTTCGTCATCCACATGTTTTTTTTCGGTTAGAGCAATTAAGTCAAGTGCTGTTAAATGCATCCAACAATTTGAATCATGCCCGTGCTCCTTCACCGCAACAAATCTTCAAATGCTAGTTTACCTAATGGAATATCACAGCCAAATATCCCCCGCAAAAAATTTCCAAAGTAGCCTATAATTAAGATTCTTTTTTTCAAAATTGTAATTTTTTTTTTCCACATGATGTTCTCAATATAAAATCCTATTTATTTATTTTTTTTTCAGGGTAACAAAAATTGGTTTTCAGTATATCAAATAAGTCCAGCGGCCAATTCTTGATCTTTGGATTATTTGGGAAAAAGATTTACATAAAGTCGTTTCAAAGTCTTATTAAACCATTTGAAATCCAGTAACACCAACTAAATATGGTCAATGTAACTGACCCAAATACATATGTACACAATTCAGCTCCATTAAGCTGACTAGAATCTGTCATCCTAAAAAATAACCATATTTAGAAAACGAAACAGCTGTACAGGGTTTGAGAGGTGGAGGTAAAACGGTCGCCGAGCGTTCAGTGTCCCGTGTAGAAAAACAGTAATCCAGATCAGGCAGGAGAGTGACGCGAGTCCGGCAGAACACTTCAGAACCAGAACTCTGGGTCGTCGAGGAAATCTAATTAAGTCTCTTCAGGAACAAAAAAGGGGAAACTAGCTTTAATTTCCCTCCACAACTTTGCCGCTTTCCCCCTTTCTTTTCTCTTAAAAAAAAAAAAAAAAAAAAAAAAAAAAAAAAAAAAGGAAGGAAAAAAAAAGTGGGGCTCACTTTTAAAAATGTGACGAACATCTAACTACTATGTTAAAATCTGCAAGTCCATATATATTTTTTTCCTTAAACTCAGCACACTATTAAAACAGAGAGATGGTGGAAATGGGGGGCATTTAAAAAAAAAAAAAAAAAAAAAAAAAAATCAGATCACAAGACTTGGAACCTCCAGGATGCTTGGTCTTTGTAGTCCAAACAGTCTGTAGTGTTGAAGTTGAGCTTCCAGGAGGAGGCCGTTTGCTCCTTGTAATCCAGGCAGTCAGAAGAATTGAAGGCCAGGCCAGTGCCACTGTAGGCCTGGTGATGATGGTGGTGGTGATGTCCTGAGGACTGACTGATGTGGTGGTGGGGGTGCGTGGGCATGGACGATGCCGTCATGGGGCTGAGCTGATGAGGGTGGTGGTGAGAGTGCATGGGGGCCAGATAGGAGCCACAGTCAACTCCGCTGAAGTAGGAACCGGAAGGAGTCGGGTAGCCCTGGCTGTAGCCGGTGGTCTGGTTGTAGGGCATGGGGTAGGAGGAGCCGGCCGTGCTTGAGACAGAGCGCTGCATGCAGGAGGCATTTGAGGGAGCGACAGGCTCCGGTAAGGAGACGGACGGGGGTGCGGAGCCTGGAGAAATGGCAGGGCTCCAAATTGAGGAGACAGTACTGATAGAGGTAGAGGTGCTACTGATGCCTGTGTTATTGGTTGAGGAAGAGGAGGAGGAGGAAGAGCCGGCACTGGAGACAGCAGGAGGGGTGAACTGGCCGCTGCTCTCCGAGCCCGTGCTCTCCCGGGTGGGTGAGGATTTCTTCTTTGCGGGCCGAGCTTTAGTGCTGCTGCCACTCTGCTGCTGCTGACGACATTTAGCCCGACGGTTCTTAAACCACACCTGCAAGACAGAGAGAGAGGAAACAAACTCTTAAAAATATGCTTTGAAATTCTGGTTGAACAACAGCTTAAAAACAAAAAAAAAGAGGCATGAAAATACGATAGCACAGTGTCCATTACACCCGGAACACAAACACACATGCACACAGAGCTCCATTAAATGATTATGGAGACCTTCCGTGCATGTCTGAAGGACATGTTGGAGAGCCATTGTGCAATATCAGAGTGGAAAATAGCTAGTTATTAGCAGTTCCTGGCTTTAATTTGCATGCAGGGCCTTTCTGCTTTACTGTGTGGATCTAATTTCAGTGCTTGTAGACGGCTGGGTGATAGCAGCCTATTGAGTTTCTCCGTAGAGATGGTAATTCAATAGTGGAAGGAGGGTCTGACCGTGTAAAGCATTTTGTTTCATGTGCTTATTAAGAGCAAATAAAATTGCTTGGGAAATTGACAGAGGGCTGCTCCTTTAGGCCTCCTATCACTTCAGAAAAAAAAGCATTATTTGCATGAAAAATCCACAGTAGTAGACTGTGGGAATTTTACATTTCCTCATCTCTGATATTCTCTGCTAACTTCAAGGTAGAGTAAGCCTTTTATTCACAGTGATCATCGGTGTACAGTTCCTTTATATATTGGTCTAAATTAGCCACATTTCTTCAGTGTGGTTGAATCAGTTCAGTTAACAAATGCACTTAACACTACTTCGGTTTGAGAGTACAAATTACTCTAGAATAATCATTACATTCTGCCATGCTGCATTAATTAAAAATGTGTCCAAAAATACAAATAAAAAAAAAAAAAGATCAGACACAGGAGCAGAAATCATCTGGCACTTAACCCTAGTTGCTATAACTAGGCTGCCAATCAAAACGTTAAAACGCATGAGACTATACAAATAATTGCAACAACTGTAATAATAATTATTACAAACTACTACGAACTTTTAGGAAAATCAGCAGGGGGAGCAGCTGAGCATAACGGACATCAACGAATGTTTTGGAAAGTTGTCGTACTTAGGTTAAATAGTTATTTAGAGAAAACGCCCATTTTGAATTTTTATTTTCAAGCATTCAGTGGTTACATGTACCTGAACTCTGGACTCGGGAAGGTTGATCTTCAGTGCCACCTCCTCTCTCATAAATATGTCCGGGTAACGAGTTTTGGCAAAGAGCGCTTCGAGAATATCAAGCTGTGAGCGCGTAAACGTCGTTCTTTCCCGCCTCTGCTTTCTGGGCGTTGCTGCAAAAATTAAAGCAAATGTCATAAGAGAGAATATTATTTTAAGCAATATTACGCTTAATAGAAATAGTGGAAATGTTTATGAAACAAATCTGTTTAGATATGAAATCTTAAATAGCTTCTGGGCATTTTAAAGTAGGCCTACGAGTTTCGGAAATAAAAAAATAATTGTTTTGCCTCTAAGCAATTTTAAAATTATAGCGGGCTAATTTAAAGAGGCTTTGTGGATTATCTTTTAAAAACATGTTGTAACGACGATGCAATGAACTTGTTAGGCCCAATAAGTTATATTTAAACAGAGAGAGAGAGAAAACCACACACAATATATCAAGACTTATTTTCCCCTTAACTGAAGTGCCTGAAACAATTTCTAACAACTTGAATAAAAAGCCCGCTTTTAACGCTGTGTTAAACACAGTTTATCATGCACGTACCTGGGTATCCGACCGACGGGTGCAGTAAGTCCATGGCTGCGCCGCTCAGCCCCAGGCCGTTCATGGCGTAGGGGGGCTGTTTGAGGTATGACATCATGCTAGAGGCAGTCACGGGTCCCCCCAGATCTTGCCAATAGTTCGATTTCCCCCGATGTTGCAGTTTGACGAAGGACGGACCCAATTTAAGTTACTGAAATGCGATTTAAATGATATTATTGCATGAAAGCGTAGCCACAGGAAAATAAAATATGCAAAACGCAAATTGAATTAAATACAAATCGACAACAAATTGTGTGATTGCATCATCTGAACAATTATTAGAAACGAGGAAGCATAAATAAATTATAGATAAACTAACTAGAATACTGTTTTCGATAGTATTATTAGTATTAGTATTAATAACAACAAACAACAATGACGAAGAATCTTCTTGTTCTTTTGTAATAATAAAAAACAAGCATCAACATCAAAAAACATCAGCATGCCCTATACGCGAATTAAAAATATAATTGTATTCCTAAATATTTGTGTAATTGTGCATGTCTAGAATTGTATATTTATAATCATATTTCAGATACACTTCAAAGTTTGAATATTCCCCACTTTCTGACATTTCATTTAACCTATATAAACATATTAAAAATATTTTGTAAACATTAGCTAGCCTACATATATTTTACATTATTTTGAAAGCTTTTATTTTTAAAGATTTAAAATGTTAAAAAGCGAAGACCGAATCTGTGCCGTATACTTAACAAAAGAATTACAAAACTTACAGGCCTAATAAACAGTCTGCAGGATCACTGTATTTAGCTCTGTGTAAAATTGTAATTGAACTCAAATGTATTATTATTTACAGTAATTTAAAAAAAATATTACATCTTGGAACTGATAGCAGCCTATAAGTTACTGAGAGTTAGGCTACTTAGCGTATTATTATTTTTATTATTATTACACACACAAATAAAAAAGGGGGGAAAGGGTAAAGAAAATAAATTAATCCTTATTAACGCTTTGTATTAGTTTTGCTGGTCATTTCATTTTTAACCAAATTTAGGAGCTGACCGGTTACCTAGGGGAAATGAATGTGGATGGGCCCCGTGCTGAGAGAACCGAACCGCTTAGAGTTCTGTGTATTCCAGTCTATTCCTAGCTTATTCTTTACTCTGTAAAGACTGGTTAGAAAGAACACATCTACGTGCAAATTAACTCAATTACAATGCAGATTAGACCTCTGGGGAAACACCTTCATTTCTTTGCCTTATCACCAAAATAAATTAACAAAAACCAAAACACGCCTCTCCAATTACTCTCCAAGTGAGCTGGTTTACACTGCGATGATGAGTTGATTTTTGCAAAACTACTCGGGTTGGTTTCAAACATACGGTCGCATTTATTTTGGATTCATTTCATTTTGCAACATTCACTTATAAGCGATTATGACAATTAACAGACGGTTTACTGCGTGACTTAAAAACAATACTGACGTCGGTAGACAGAATAGGACGAAATAAAAATAATAATAAACTTTTACTCACTCCTTGCAAGGAGACCAGATTTATCTACATAGAAAAACAAATGTTTTGCTATTATTAAGGATAGTAAACTAAAATAACATTGAAACCTGTATTCCGTTTTGTCAAAGTGTTGAACGTTAACAATAAAATTTAAGAAAAATGTCTAAATTAAATAAATTTGTTACCTTTTTTCAGAACCCCCGTCCTTCTCCTCTTCTGATTTTTTGCAGTCTGAATAGACGATTAAAAATATCCACCAATGCAAGAGTTCAGGAAGGCAAACCGACCGAGGAACCTCACCAAATAAATGTCGTCTAAAACTCTCCTCAAAGCTGCAGAATCGCAGCAATGTTGATATGGCGCACGTGTCTGGCCTTTAGCTGGACTTCTCGTAGTCTATTCAGAGTGTGTTCCCGGGGTTTAAAACCAAATACATTAAACTCATTTGCTTTGGCTTTTCCCGTTCGTGTCTGTCACTAGTTTAAGGTGATTGCTAATGTAGACGGATGGAGATTGATCACCTTCTCCTAACCCTGCCTCTCTAAGAGCGTAGGACACCTGCAGATCCGCCCACTCCAGCCAATCGCTGCGCATTCTCTGCTTGATTGACAACTGTACCAGCCAATCTATGGATAAAACATTCTTGAAGCCCCACCCCGCGCTTGACTAAAGACATCAAGAGCATGCACCGTACAAATAAATCTTTAGAATTTCGAGAAGACCTAAAATATAAAGAAAAGTGTAGACAATACAGATTTAACATTCGCTAAACATTCAAGACAGTTGGAAAATATATTATATCCTGGGCTTCGCATACAAAACTCGTTTTAAAATTAGGATAGTCTATAGAGTAGGCTTTAAAAATATTTAAGCCATTTAAATAAATAAATAAAATAAAATAAATACTGAAAGAACAGCGATATAGACCGAAGCATTTCATTAGGAAGTCATGTCAAATCTAAACAAAATATAGCCTATTCTCTAAATGCTTAATTACAATTTCGACCGTTTTACTTCTTGAAATCTATTTCATTTAGAGGTAAAGCCTAACTCTAGAAAAAACCGACACATTATCGCATATAAATAGGCTAGTATACTATTAATAATTATAATCTAAAGGCAAAAATGTATCTACAGTGTAATATAATTAAAGCCATTCAAAATCTAAGCAGTAAAGGACATCAAGGCCTTTTCTGAAACATCTGACATCACGCAAAAAAAGGCACCACAAATTCACAAAGTACCGTTTGATACAGAGTATAAGACTCCCTTAAGCGATCGATTCATGTAGTCCATCGATTTGAAGCCGTGTAAAAATGCAGCAAAAAAGTTTAATTTATCCACTTTATCTATTTTCATTTTTATTGTTACCCCTCCTCATGAATATTAATGAGTGGCTAATCCCCACTTAGAATTACATTTCAGAATAGTGTGCGTAAAGTTTAATAGGCAGACGGAGAGGAAACGTGAAAGGGAGTGAAGAAAAACTCGGCCCTTCCAGAAAAGAAACGAAATCAGCACATAGAGAGAGTCTGAGCCTCAGAGAATCAAAGAAAGCACCTTTCAAGCCTCACTTTCCCAAAGAAATGCCAATAAAATACGGTAACAGAATATCACGGAGGGCGCGGTGTTTCCTTAACTGTTTCTGAAAGGCTCAGAAGATCTTAATAAGGCTTCGCTCGGTCCTTTTGTTGATCTCACAAAATCAACTCATTCTAATTGAGGCCTGAGCTGAAAGCGACCTAATGTTCAAAGCAAGTGACCGCCGGAGGAACGAAATTACATTTTTACTATATGGGGCATCCAATCAAAGACCGGGCGGCTTTACACGTTTTTCTATAGAGCAACAAAGTCATCGACAAAAGTACTCTTGGGAGTAACAGAGATGCTCCTGTTAGCCGTCAATAGACGCGGAAAAACTAAAGGGAAGTTATTGGATACTGCTTAGAAGTACGGTGACAGGGAATGCGCATATTAAATGTTTATACTGCCTGTTTAAAGCACATGCGTTGGCCCCAGGCCCCCCAAAAAGGCCGATTCCACCTGCCCTGAAACTATTTCCACGGATAATAACAACAATAAAATGTGATCCTCAAACAAGCACACAATGGAAATATACAACTCCTGCATTTTGTCCGTTTGCTAGTTTATTCTCTCGGCCCTGATGTTGCTAAGACCCCGTGATAAACCCAGAACAAGTATCAAGTTATCAGGTTGCAAGAAGCTTTTGTAATAAGAGTATTTTGTCTAATCCCAAATTGCAGTCGAATTTTCTAAATGCTGAGCTCGTAAATCTCGGGATTAGAGGAGGCGAGAAGAGGAGGGGGAAAAGTTTGGTTTCTTTAGCCGGCAGGATGGGAGAGGGTCGGCGATGTTGTCGGTCCTTATTAAAACGATGATGCATAAAATACGATATTGAAGCTCGTACAGAAGCCTCGGTACCGATTCCCCCGGTGTATTTTAGGAGGAGGAAAGGATTTTTGGCGGTCGAGGGGCTTCGTGAAGTCCAACAGCTCAACACCTGAAGTCAGGCCGTGGACTTCAAAGAAAGGTGGATCCACAGAACGCGCTCTGGGACTCGCGCTCAGATAGATGCTTGAGTTTGCGCGACGCCGGTTGGAGAGCTCTTTTTGCCGCTATAAGAATATCTATTTTTAAAAGCTTTTTCAAATTCGTTTTTTTCACTACACGTACACTGTTGGTTTGAGCCTAAAACAATAGTTGGCAAAATGGACAACGATCAGGTAAGGGAATGAATTGTGCATTTTGACAATGCCACTGCATGCGAATGCGCGAACTAGAACGACCCAGATTACGTGTTTAATTTTGTTTTAATCTTTAAATTTGTTTGTGTGTGTGAGAAACTGTAAGAGGCATCTAAACTTTTTGACAGTTGCGTAGTTGATACACATCATTATAATGAGTTCTTATACAAGCAAGCACAAATGCAAGACGTATTTTCATTATGAAATAAAATTTAGGCTATATATTTATTAATTTACAAAAAAAATTAAGTTCAAGCGCTTTGAATAGATACACTTAAAAAGTGCATTTTCTTTTCTTTAAACGTATTACAAAGGTAAAATATTAATATTCCATCCCACGTTTTACTGGGACAAATCAGATGTATAGTAACACATCTTGTATTAAATTAGGCATCTGAATGGACTGCAAAACAGTTCAAAGCGGTCATTTAGATATGAACACCACGCTACCGTCTCATCGGGATTACACGGACCTCGCCACAGGTCTAATGCATAAAATTATGACATGCGTTTGAAGCGACTCGCAGCCTCAAACTCTCCGATTAGTAAAGGCAACAAACAAGCGTCCTTTCCGCCGCCGTGTAATGGGTTGTGAGCGCCAATAAGTGTTTCCTATTCAGAAGATTACAGTCATCTGTGATAACTGCAATATAATAAAAACAAAAACAAAACGCCCGGGGGGGGGTGGGACCGAGGTACAGTCGGACCCGATCATCAGCAAATTAATGTGAAAGTATTAGAAGGACTAAGGCAGGACGTCAGCTGTCAAAACTTATTTTGCTCGTTAAATGGAGGCTGCGGTGATGACCGTTTGGCTGAGAATGAAGTGTCTGAAGGGAAACAGATGCTTTGGACAGAGTGATTCTGCCTTAATCTCCCTCTGAGGAACGACCTCAAACAAAACAAAGCGCAAACATTCATTTAGAAATAACCGTAAAACGCAAGGGAATTATTGCAGTCCCCATTGAGTGCCTGTAAAAAATGTATTAATTGAAAAAAAAAAAAAAGAGAGAAAAAGAAATAAAGTCTGTAGTGTTTCGTCATGGCGCGACTCCATAAGATTTTATTTAAAGAAACGACTGTCTGAAAAGTCAGTCCAGACAAACTTCAGAAAAACATTAGGCTATTAATTCAAGAGATTATTAAATCAGCAGGCCAAAAAAATATATATAGACAGGAAAATATATGTAATACTGACAGAAGAAATATGCAATTACTCAAACAGTATTAATAAAATCGAATAATAAATGGGTTTTTAAAATTAAGTTCATTCAGTATCAGATGAATAAAGATGGCACACAAGGCCAAATCCACTAGTAACATCCGAAACCACACGAACTGTTCGAGTATGAAATCATTTTGATTTTATTGAACAGTGATATTTATAGTACAGTGGAATAAATAAACCGGTGATGCTCATACAACAAAGACGTGAAACTGAAATATGCGGACAAGAAAAGCCTCCCTTCTAACTATACAATAAATATTAAAGTCCTTGAGCAAAAAATGTACAGGATTGTGAAGATGGTTACTTTAAAAACGTCTCAAACAGTAATAAAAGCAAACAGTAATAAATTACACTGATCTTGACTGCTTCTGAAAATAAAGTTTTTTCAAGCTTTTTTTAAGCCTCCAACAGTAAAATGAAATGTACAACATGATCGTTTATTTTTTATATGCACTCGCAGTATTTCACTCTTCTCACTAAAGCAAGCTCTAAAATGTTTGGTAAACATATTAAACATAAAAAAAAACACAAAAAATATTTTTAAATGCAACAAGTCCCCCTTCTCAAATATTCTACACTTAGAAAGTCGAGTAATTAAAACATTTCAGCTCTTGTTAGAGAAGAACATGTTGATAGGTTTTCTTCAAACTGAAATGTGATATGATTTTGAAACCCAATCCTATTCTCAAACAAACAAAAAAATGTCCCAGGTTAAATGCTGTACCAAAACTTTGAGTAATAATTTCCTGTAAAAAAGAGAAACACATTCGGAAGGCTGTAAATGCCTTAGTGTTCAGATTAATCTCTATTATAATGGATTTAACCATTTAGTCAAAGTTTTCGAAATTGTACAGCTTTTCATCTCCTCAAATATTAGTTCCTTAAGTACCTTGTTTGTGTAATCCAACAAACCAAACCTAATAATAATAATAAAGTTTTTGTATTTGTGTATGTGACATAATAAATCTCAGGTATTAATAAAACAGGATGCATCTCAGGGCATTCAGCAGTTCCTTAGCCCTTAGTGATAACAAAAAAGATCTACATATGAAGATTAAAAACAACAATAATAGGGTGTATGCTGTGGTCTCTATGACACAAATACATTTCAAGACTTTGTAGTGTTTTTTTTGCTTGGGTCACTGAAGAACACACTTCTCCTCTTTCTTTGCCATCTTGCCTTTGTTCTGTTCCAGGGTTCTCTCCAGGTGCTCGTCTTCCTCCTCAGCCCTGCCGACACACACAGGACACACAGGATCAAAGGTCATGGACAGGGACACAGGAGAATGCCACCTTCATCTTCACCACCTATGACCTGTACTTCAGAGTCATTTTGGCTTTTGAAATATTCACAAGGCTTCTCTGCCTGACTCCAACACCCCCCAACAAAACACCTAAAGACACTTGGTGGCAAAGAGAACATGGGTGACGGCAAACTTTGGCCTTTAAAACCCTTTCTAACCACACAACAGGGCCTGGAGGACTAATCCTGGCTCCGACAATCCCACAATGCCTTGTGGCCAGAAGACTTACTCTTTCTCCTGGGCGTCCAGGTCTCGGACCAGAGCATCACGTTTGTTGACCAGAATGACCAGCTCATCCAGCAGCAGCTGCTCTCGGCGCTTTTGCGCCTCTGTCTTCTGCCAGTCTGAAAGGTGGAAAGGAAACATGGAAGAAAGTTTATTACTAAACAACTTAGAGTGCCTTCCAACATAATCCCGGAAACAAGTCTTGATGGGATAGTTCATCCAAAAATGACAGTTCTTTCATCATCTACTCACCCTCATGTCATTACAAACTATCAATATACGAAATTTAAAAAATATCGTTTTTTTTTTGGGTCTATACAATGATACCTATTGGGCTCAAAAGTTGTTTTCGTGTTCCTCGGAAGAAACAAAGTCATACGGGTTTGGAAATTATACGAGGGTGTGGAAAAGATGACAGAATGTCATTTTTGGCTGAATTGTCCCTTTAGAAGACATAAATGTCATATATTGTCTTCCAGTGAGCAAGACATCACTGTCCTGAGATAAAATATTCAGAATATGTAGCCCGTACTGTTGTGGAGTTGTACCAGGGCACCCACAGGTCCCTGTATGGAGAGCAGCCACACAGAGGAATTCAGACAGAAAGGATCTGATAACGCGAGTGAATGCGAGGACAGTACATCGAGTACACAAACTGCTTTCAGACGCCTCAAATCGACTACCAAAGAGACGCACTGACGCCATTTCTACGACTGAATTGCAAAAAAAATCTGTCCATAAATACAGAATTCAGATTTTTATTAGGCTACTTTAACTAAGAGTTAAAAAAAACTCACTTAACTGTTTTATTCCATATTTAAAACATTTAAGTGGTTTTTGAAAACTAATGAAATAAATTTAATGTTTGTGAATGAGGTGTGTGACTATAGCGAAAGTCTCTGTGAGGTGACCCGCTCCTGTCCCACTGCCAACAATGGGTCTGAAATATCAGCCAGGCAGACGAGATCAGGCCTTACTGATACCAGTGCAGATTAGGGCCCTGCTCACAGCCAAGGGGAAGTTATCTTACCGGGCCTATTCTTCAGCCCGCTGTAAGAACAGACTGTACTAGTGTCTTTACACTGCTTTATTAGCGCTCCCTCATGCACAGAGCCTCACAACAACATCGAATTTTCTCGTTATAGAGAGACTGATTCTGCACATTCAAACTTCGGAAAAGTCTACCTTTAGAATAAGTGTACTTCATTAAAAACAAATATTTCTGCTGTGGTTGTGTGGTGCTGAGAGCGCCGCTGGTCCCAAAAGGCCTGCTCCTTGCTCTCGTTTAACCTCTGCGCCTTTGAAGTGAAGCGCAGTGGCAAAACGAACACAGTTCCAATATTTGAAAGTTATTTGACCCCCAGCAGCTAAATGAAAGTCTTTGGTGTTCTGACATTAGGCTTCAGAGAGGCTAATGCTAAATATTTGAGAGGATTTGTCTCAGCTTTAACGAATTTGCAGAATTTGAACAAAAGCTGCAGGAAGCAAAATGAAAAGGGGGGATGTTGTTCTTTAAAAAGCAATTTAGTGAAAAACAAACAAATATGGAGTTTAATTTTCTGTTATGCTAGCAATGCAACACGGGCCGGGTGTTTCCTGTGTGCCCAACAGTGCTGACTGCGTTTAACATCCTACAGGCCAGACTGTTTATCCTGCATTGCTCTCCATACGTTCTCTGTCTTTCACGATCCTCCTCTTTAATTCGCTCTGTCGTTTCTGCTACCCCTCCGTCAAAAACGACAATGCCTACTTCACAAAGACCTGCCTGGAGGGAAGGCTACGACCAACAAAAACTTCTCCTGCATGTCCCAAAGAGGTAGAGAGAGAGAAAAAAGCCCCTCGACTCTTTACCTCCTCCTCCTGTTCCCCTTCAGCATTCTCAGCCAAAAAGCCACAGATCCTCCCCTGCACCTCCGGCAGAGGCCGCATGCAGCTGTCAATCAATTGGGAGCGACACCGCCCCCCTCATTAAGAAGGTAAACAATGAATATGGACGCAGAGGGACACGGCAGAGTAAACCAGTGACCGCAACTCGCCAGAAAACACTAACGGAAGCTGCTGCCTCCTTCTTCTCTCTTTTCCTTGAAGAAGAGATGGATGAAGACTATTTGGAGGTGGAGGTGGTGGTGGTGGTGGTGGTGGTGGTGGGGCGGGGGGTTCAATCCTTTTTGGATTACTCCCCTCTTTCTCTCTCTCTCATCGCCCTGGGCAATCACGTTAAAACTCACATGGTTGGTGCTTATTCAGATAACCCTAACAATGCACACCAATGGTAACCATGTGAGCACTCACAACCCACAGAAGAATGCGCTGGTTCAAATCCCCATGACCCTCCTCCACAGCAAAATTTATTCAAGAGTGCAACCTGCTCGGCAGCTTCAGGAGGCACAGAGCTTCTTCTGAGAGTTCTGCTGAAAGATCACTAAACACAAACTTCACACACACGCTCTACTTGCTTTAGCGAACGGACACACCAACCGAATGGAGGTTTTTTTTGGTTAGAACTTTTTTTGGGAGGAAATGAGAGGAAATAAGTAGTGTTGGAGGAATTCAGGGAAAAATGCATGATCTTATTACAGCAGATTTGGGCGAGCGCTGGGCAGGCGCAAGATTGAGCTGGAGAGAAGCCAGCTGGGAATGAGACAAAGACCAACATGGAAAACCATGACAAGGAGGATGACGGGACAACAGTCCCAGGATTCTTACCACGCTATTCCCAAATCACATCTCCCATCTGCTTTATCAGATACAAATGAAGTGACAAACAAATACACAATGTCTTTGAATAAACATTTGAATCACTAATCTGCAGCTTGTTTTTGTGCATGCATATGAGTGATGTAACTAATTTGGGTTTTGAGAAATGGGAAAAAAAAAAAAAAAAATTAAGCTACGCAGAGTTAAATTGCTGAGGAAACAACCTGTAAATAATTTCAGTAAAAATTGAACAGGACATTTTCCATGATATTATCTCTTAAAGTAAAGCCAAACGGTTTAAAAAAAAGATTCTGGTGTCATAAATGCATGAAACACAGCTGACTACACAAACACAAACCTCTATTAGGAGCAGTTTTATAAAAGTGGACATTGAGAGTCAAATGCAGAAAGCGACGGCTAAATGGAAATGAACACAGATTTCTGTGAATAGTGTAGAATGAGAAAGTGTCGTCTCGCCTTATCTCCAGTTCCAGTCAACTAGCAATCTTGAAAGAGTTTGCAACATCATCAAAGCCGGCCATTTGATAGGATTCTCACACTGCACCCAATCAATCTGAGGAATACGGCAGCCCAGACATGTAACAAAGCTCAAATAGATTTACAAATGGGGTTGTAGGGGGATAAGCCCTTGCACAGGATTACATATTGATTTTAAACATATAAAAAAGCTTATCATATAAAACCGTAACAACAAAACTGGGGGACCTATGCAGAAATCCCTCGGCAAAAAGGAGCGTCCACTTTCAAATATAACGCCCCGGAGTGCACCGCATTTGAGGAAAGAAAGAAATAGGGAGAGGGGAGGGGAAAAAAAGACGAATTTGAGAGAAAGCGTGTGTGCATGGCAGGCAGATAAAAAGGGCAAAAAGGATCAATTTAGAGGCAGAGAAATAGGAGTCATGGCATATTGTGGAAGGCCTCGCCACTTTTCTTTGCCTCCCCACAGCGGAGCACAGACTGAAGGGGTTATCGTTTAGCTGACATTAACACTCACCCTGTTTGCTCTACACCTTTAACAGAATCCTTCCAGTCTTTTCATCCTGCCTTTATAATATCTGAAAATATTTATTTTCCCTTTCTGGTGTCCACAGGCTTTAGATCTAATGGTGTAATGCAATAAGCAACAAGTGTAATTTAAGTCAGTGAGTAATGATATCTACAGTATTTACATTTATTAAAAAAACTGGTCCAACCAACAAGGTTTTCTTTCATGTCTTGCTAGTCAGAAACAGATTTGAATAACTGGCTTTCTTTCAAAATTTGAAAGTATGACAACTCACAGGAAGCAAAAATGGAACCTGACTTTGAATGACAGGAAAATCAATTTACTGAACTAAAGAAAAACCCATATCTATCTATCTATCTATCTATCTATCTATCTATCTATCTATCTATCTATCTATCTATCTATCTATCTATCT
>JAUCMS010000031.1:7616528-7631950 GCA_032357445.1 Enteromius radiatus | reverse complement strand
ATCTATCTATCTATCTATCTATCTATCTATCTATCTATCTATCTATCTATCTATCTATCTATCTATCTATCAAAACAAATAAATGAAAAAAGGCTTGGCTGAACTAACATTCAGAAGCTTTGCCTTTCTAGTTAAACATTTGTTTTATGTATTCCAATTCATTCAAATAGTCCTTTATATTATAATGTAAATGCTAAATTCAATTCTTTATCTTGTTAATTGCTGCCAACAGAACAAAACATTTAAGACACTTAGAATGAAGCCATCAAATAGTTCTAGACATTTTGTTAAAAAATGACATGTAAAACGGTCTAAATGCTACTCAAATGTGACATCTACACGAGGCTTCAATATTACTCATCTCCAGGTCACATTGACAGTTGATTCTCCTCTGCACAATCATGGGGTCGAGGAGGGTGAGTATTTTTCTCTATCAGCGAGAGAGTGTGCGGCTGATACGAGAGAAAGTGTGTGTGCCCGTCTGAACACCTCAGCCACTACACTTCCAATGTCATCAGCTGACCAAGCAAATCAGCAATTACCTGTCTGCATTGGCTGGGTGCGAAAGCCCGTCAGGGCTCCAAATAAGAAACTGATGCACGAACCTCCTCACCAGCAGCTCAGAACTATCTCTGACTCGCTTCAGAAACACCCTGACTCTGAATGCCAAGTGCTGAGCCTCATGGGAGAACGAGAGAGAGAGAGAGAGAGAGAGAGAGAGGGGGAGCAAGGCAGATAAAGTGAGAGAGAGAGAGAGAGGGAGAAAATAACTGTGAGTGATAATTCAACAGGTAGCAGTGTGTGGACTGATAGGGTTGTTACAAGCAGCAGGGACTGAATTACCACTGCCGTGGATGGACCCTGTCACCCTTGCACATCCAGACCAATATTTGGAACTCACTCCATGTTCGCTGATAAGTGGACACAAGGCTGAGGCACTTCAGCATCTGAACGTTATTAGTTTAAATTCCAGCTATCGGGCTTAGCATTTAGTGTTCAGTATCACGGACGGCTCTCAGCATGGAGGAATCTTTCAGAAACAAGACAGAAGCATGTCAAAATATTGAGATGAAGCGTGTTGATCTGCCTCGGCGAAGCCCTGGAGGTGAGACAGCGTGTGGCGAATACGGGGAGCTATGCTCTCTGCTTGGCTATTCATGTCCACTGTCAACCTCTCAGAACTAATTAGAATTGATTTATGATGGATCAGCTAGCTTATCAGGTGCAGAAAGAAATTACCATGGCTAGCCAAGGGGTGAGAGGGTCACCATCGAATTGTAAAATCAATTTGCATTGATTGAAAAAGGTTCATTTTGCGAAAGAGGACACAGTCAAAGGGATTAAACTTAACCAGACAACTTTGATACCGCACAATAGGCTTTATTTTTTTTACTTTCCTTACCTGTCTGTATAACATGCACTCAAAAAGCTTATAAATGCGAGTGCGTTCTTTGATGCCCTGAGGCACATCACAGAGATTTAATATTGACGTGGAAGTGACATCTGCACTATGGCTGTAATACCTGCGGTTTTGAGAGTAAATCATATACATATTGTGTCCAATCCAAAGGTGTATTTGTAAGATCTACAGGAATAAAAGGAGCTAAAAGAATTGGCAGCGTTATCAAATCAGGGCTGGGTGGGCGGAGCCACATCTGAGGTGTCAAAGAGCAGGTTTAATTAAACAAGAGAGGATCTTTGTCTTTCACACAGCGCCTCTCAAATTCACCCCCAAATCCCTCTTTCACTCCCTCTTACCTTCAATCGCCAGCATTGCCCTTAATTCTCGGTTCAGCAGCTCAAAGCGTCTCTCCAGATCGTGTTCCTTCTCCCTGGGCAAGTTGTAAAAGTTCATCAATATGTTAATTACTAAATCATTAAACACTTAAAGAAACCTTTAATAAACATTGATTTGTGAACTCGCCAACACCTTCCCTACCTCACATTAATCTACTGCAAATAAGCGATACACAAACAGGAACAGAGGGGGCCGAGAGTGGTGAAACGGCGGTGGGGGGGGGAGCATGCTGGCTGGCGGGCGGGCGGGCGGGCGGTTGGAGTATCACACGGCAAATTAAATTTCACCACTTTCAAATGTATTGGAAATGAGCTAACTCTGTCCCTAATAGAATTTGTCCTTCACAGCCTGTTCGGTGACTAAAAAGAAATGAAAGAAAGAGAAATTATCAAGGCCCTTTTAATTGAGCACTTAAAAAGCCCTTTTCCAGTGATATAATGTGATTAGAATACTTCAATCTGTCATTTGTGAGAGCTTTGAAACTCTGTCTCTTTCTTCTCCTCCTCTCTCTCTCGCTCTTTATGCAGTATGAACAGGCGCTCAGATTTCTGTACGTCTCGCTCTCACTTTTAAAGAAAAGGATGAAAGGTTTAAAAAATTAACATTATCATCTTTTGAGGCAAAACATAACTGAGAAAGTAGTTAAAAAAGAGGGTAAATATGTGGGTTATTGTCATAATGGCTTCCTCTTTTAGGTGAATGAAGTCATTTTTTTCATTCTTTTTTTTTTTGGTCGATCCAATTCTCATAATGGGTGGAATAATACAGTCTTTGAAATCACATTATTGCAGACGCGTCTGTTCTGATATGCCGTTTTGTCCGCTTTATGGTGGAGGGCCACTGGGGGAGGGGTGGAAGTGAATGAGGGGCCCGACCTTCTGACTGGGCTAAGGTCTCCTGGGAAAATCATTTCAAGTGTGGGTCTCAACATATTATAGGTGTGTGCTCAGAGACCACCGCTTCCATTGGTAAGGGTTGTAGAAAGACAGAAAGGGTAAACATTAACTCACAGCAGAGAGAGCTGGTTCTGTCGGCGAATCAGAGCGTTCTTCTTGTTGACCAACGTAAACCATTCCTGCATCATGGATTCTTCCTCTTCTTTATTATTGCCTGGAGATACACATACACAAAAATTAGCATGTAAAACCTTATTTTAACATTATTTGCATATTAAAAAAACATTGCTGTGGAAAGCTAGGTCTGGGGACGCCCAGTGGATGGCAAGGGGGTGCTAGAAAGCCTGCTTCAAAAATTAAAGTTAAAACAGATATCTTATAACAAAGTAAATAATAAAATATCTGAACTTAAACTCATTTTGGTTTCTAAACAATGGTTAGCAATCATTAGATTAAACCCAAAATTATTTTTGTTCAGTCATCAAAAATTCCCACTAATTACTGACACACTAAATATTATCTACAAACACCTAGCCAATAATTAGACAATTAGCCAAGTTCCTGCTAGTTACAACACATCTCCACTTTAAAACTCAATAAAACTACTTAATCTCTAAAGTCTCACCCTGTTCTTTAAAAAGACACCTTAACAGAGAGAAACACACACACACACACACACACTTTTGACCGACTTTCTCTGGCACGGATAAGTTAAGCACTTTTCTCACACCTCCAACAAGTATAAAGTGCATTAAATGAGATTATCTGACAGGCTTTTCTCAACAGCGCAGACTGACACGCACGTTAGGAAGCCATCCAGATGTGTGTTCACTACCTACATTAGACACTGCCATTGTCAGTAAAACAGAGATGGCTCTGGATTAGAGCAGGATTAATGCAGGCTGGTTACTTTCCTCCGCCGACTGGGATTAAAGCCTCAGTTCTTGGTCTTTGTGAAGCCTCAGAGCTTCCGATCCGATGTACATCCAGAAGCACATGTCTTGTGCCGGAGGCCTACATGTGCGGATGCCAAACTTACATAGTCGGAAACAACAGGTGGGAGCCCGCCCATTGATCAAAGGCCGAATGTGTGACAGTTAAGAAACTTAATTACTCTTATAATTCTAATGGTAAAAATGATCTAATAAAATTCAATGAGTCATAAGTGAATGTGAACTAAACATTTAGAGTGCACTGTATACGTTTTTCTCTCTCTTCCACAAAACCATGTATTTAACATCAATAAAATGCTGCTTGAGCACCAAACCAGCACATGGTGTCTGAAAACTCAGCTTTATTAATTTTTTTTATAACTTATTTCTTTTGTACTGTAGTTTTGATCAAATAAACGTAGCCGTGGTGAGCATAAGAAACTTCTTTCAAACAAAAAAAAAATACAAAATTCTTAGCCGCTGTGCTTTAGTTTTAACTAGTTCCATGGCGGAAAGTTGATCATTTTGCAATAGACAAAACTCCACATTTTGTTGGTTTTGTCTGAACAAACAAATTCAAAACTTCATTTGACCTCAGAAGGTATCAAAGGAAAGCAGAGACTATAGAGTTTGGTACTTTGGGCCGTGGGGTAAACCAGTTAAGTGGGTTCAGGAAGAATGACTGCGAAATTCAGTATTCTGAGCATTTTTGTGACACTAATTATGTCTTTGAAGAGGGATGAAAGAGGAGAAAAGATGAAAGATCCTTTAAGCTTATGTAATCACATCACCTACTCTATGCTCCTGTGATACCTGTCTGTTCCTGACAGCATCAACAACAGAATTAGCACCTGTACACAAACATGCTTGCTCTCTTTACAAACATGAGGACTTTGACATGAACTTTTGTAGATCTTAAGATGAGAATTACAGTGTCACCACTATAAAATGTGCGTCTTGGATGCCTTTCAGATATGCGTTTAACACAAAGACAATTATACTTAATATTTAGAGTCATATTATACTGTCAAATGAGGTTATTAAATCAAAAGCCATAGTATATTGTGAATAGAGTGCAGAAGAGTACTTGTAATTTGACTACATTTGATTATAGCAAGTGTTGCAATTTTTAGCAAAACATGATTAAATGACCTCTTCTGACTGGAAGATATAGTTGCTATTTAATAAAAAAAAAAGTGTAGAGTGAAAAGAAAAGGTAAAGAAATGTTAAAGATGCTACTATATTGTGGATTTGCTGAACTGACCAATCAGAAACCAGGACTGGATCTGTTTCAAAAACAAGCAGTATGACAGTGTGTGTGTCTGTCTGTGTGCACAGAGCCATTAGAAGAATGAGGTGGGGGTGACAAAGGGCGGATCTTCAATAAGAGTCTGATGTGGGAACTTGCGCCTCGGATCTTTTTTCCATCATGCTGTTGCTTGGCACCATGTGACTGTGACGCTGGTCATGTGAGAGAGACAAATCCGCTAGCCACAACAAAGCCAGTGGCAGCCCCCGGTGGGACGACAGCCCTGTCACCCACCCTCACCAAAACTACCCGGCCCTCCACCAGGGGAGCCGCTCTCATGTCTGCCAGTGCCAGATGTGTGAAATTTTGTATTTGACGACAACGCAGAGTAGAAGAGAGAGGGGTAGGGGAAAGAGGGGGTCCGGGATTTAGGAATCAAGCCTGGATTATTGTAGTCAACTTTTAAATAGTGCAGCTCGGAAGGGATAAAGTGTGCAGTGACAGGTCATTGTAGCGACGCACAGTCAAATGAAACAAGCAAATAATAAATGGTAATATTAAGCTTGTGTGACATTGTAAGGGAATGAAGGATTAGCAGCCGCATCCCGGAGGCCAATGCCTGAGCTTCAACACTGACAGAGCCCTGACAGCATGAAAGAAGCCCTCGCTTTACCACTAAAACAAATAACACGCACACAAACACACTCTTCCATACACATTCTACAGTGGCAACACTTAAACTGTGACCTTTGCTGGGGACCCAAATAACTGATGCCCTGAAACTGCAAAAAGCAGCATGTGAAAACAAACAATATATATATATATATATATATATATATATATATAAACAAGACATATATATATATATATATATATATATATATCTTTGTACATTAATTTAAACTAAATTAAAAATAAAAATTTAGAAAAAAAAAAAAAAACGCATTGGCAATTAGCTGAAATCATGTTTTTTTGTTTTAATTTTTAAGAGTTTAAATTTGAAGTCTAATAACTAAAGATTACAGTTAAAAATGCCACATCCTATAAAGTTTATAATTGAAAATAAATCAAAATATTTCCATAGTACTGTAGTGTCACAGATATATTCAACCTAGTGGATTTTTAAGCCAAAGATATAGCATTTTGATATCTGGCTGCATCTCTGAGTGGTTAAACACTTGGGTAAATATATATCTGTACTCAAGTAATCAAATATTACATTAAAATGGTGTTAGTTCTACATAATATAACATAACTAGGAGACATTTATATTACACAGAAATCGTCATTTCTAAAATACAAATAATAGTTCAAATTTGCAAATAAATAAATAAAATTGACACTTTTTACATTATTTAAACAACTGTAATTATTTGTCTCCAAAATTGAATTAACCTTAAAACAATAATAATAATTTTCTTCCAAGCACTGAATAAAATCAAACTAAAAATGAATAGAACATGCTTCTCTAGCCTGGCTGAGCTTTCCCAATAGCTTTCACTTTGGAATGAAGAAAGGTAGCACAAAACTCAAGAGTCCATCACACAAACACGAGGGTCCATGCTCGTCTGGTAGGCCTGAGGGCCTGTGTCCACTGCGGGTGATCTGGCCTCAATAGCCAAATCAGATTAAGATAGTCATCTCAGCCGCTGTTGCATTCAAAACAGATAGCATTAATGAAATCCTCACACATTTCACAATCTGCCCCTCTTTCCTGCTAACCTTTACTGATTATTTAGGGCTACAGCACACACAGACAAAACAAACCATAGGTCATTTCCATTTTAGGTTTCATCAGTTAGATATATACCTGTTAAATTAGAAATACACCCCAAATAGCTCCAGCCGTAACTGCCGTGATTCTAAAATATCAATTAAATAACTGCTATAGTGGCTGCTCTAAAAACCACATCTAGATATTTAGAAAACATTAGTGTACAACATCTTTCCAAAAGTTGCCTGAATGCCTAAATAAGATTGTTTTTCATTTTCAAGGCATGTAATTAGGCCAAACGCTGTGAATAGCAAATTAATTATGTGAATTGATGGTTCTATTTTTTTAAATTAGAACCTTATTTAGATATTTACAAAATGATAAAAACCAAATAACTCTGAAGTAAACCTCCGCAACAGGGGGATTGTTTTGCTTGGCATTTTGTTTAATTACAAAATTCCCCTTCATTTGATTTAGATAAAAATCTTTCTAAAGCATTAAGAAACCAGAACAATTACAAATTAATCCTGAGTCCTGCTAAGAGCTGGGTGTCTTTACTGAAGGGGGGAAAAAAACAGGCTGGGGGTAGAGAGAAGAGGCCATAAAGAAAAGAAAAAGAAAAGAAATATATTAAACCCTGTGATCACAGCAAGCTCTTCTCATTTCTTATCCACCCGTTTTCTGTTTAATCCAATACCCAGTAATCCAATTTGTCTATCGGAGTTTGAAGGGGAAGATCTCCACTCCTCTGCCACTCAGTCACTTTTTGAACATTTACGATTTATTTTAAGTGGGCTGACTCTCTTCACTCACTCATTCTGTGCGTCTGACTGCCGTTTCCCTCTTTTTTTGTTGTCAGGAGTTAAAATGCATAAAAAAAGAGAGGGAGAGACAAATAAAAAAATAAATAAGCAAAAAAAAGGAGAAAAGAACAAGATGAACAAGGTTTTGTGCGACTGAGAGGAAGCTCATTAAGGCCCAGTCAGGGAGTCTTTCTGCATATGCATGAAGGCAATAATCAGATCTTCACTCGTCACTGAAGGAGAGAGTGGTGAGTACAAAAGGATTGATTTAATTACTTTGAGTGGGTCTGCAATGTGGAGAAGTCTTGTTAGCATGGGCTGAAAGGGCCGCGCTCGCCTTGCGCCGCTCTGATGGAAGGTAGTTTAGCTTGAACCACAATACCTAATCTCAGGATAAAGCCCCAGCCATTGTGCATTAAGACGCCTATCACTAGTTTCAAAATGGACCGAACACATTTTCTCTTGTTTAAGCCAACCTAGTTAACCGCTAACCTTTTTCCCCTGTTTGCTATTTATCTGGGGATCGGCCTCTTTAGGTGACCGAGACACAAAGAAAAAAAAAAGAGGCATATAGAAAATCTTCAAAAGCTTAAAAGGTTAATTAATTTGACATTAAAATAAAATGAAATCACTTTAAAATATCTGAAATCGAATAATAAATAACGTTACATCTTTATCAGGAAACATTATCACTCATACCAACATATTTACACTAATGGATCATGAGAAGCAAAAGCGCATTACAATTTAATTCCTGTCCCCGTCAGTAGGCTTTCAATTGCCACCAGTATTATTGACCTTCAGTTGCTTGCTTTGCGGCTTATGAGGAAGGATTCATAAGCGGAGCAGTCTTACATCGAGGATAGAAGAACCGCAAGAGGAAAACAGGATCGCTTAAGTCGCCCTTAATGACAGAAAAGTCTTGGCTATACATACACCGTTATCATACATCCTTTCATGTAATTGTTTGAACATTCAGTGAGGAGCTGACAGAAGATAGGCTGTACCTTAATACTCGTCTCTCACCCGCCCCTCAGCGCTGTTAACACAAACAACTCCTCTGCAAACACTGCGGTCCCCCAGCTAATAGCAGACACCTCTCACTTTATGCCGAGTTTGGCAGGGGGAAAACAAACAAATGGCAGATAATAGATTTTTTCTTTTTTCCCCCCTCCATATACACATATTGGAATGTAGCATTCTCACTTCATGTAATATTTTTACCAACGGTTCTACTACTTAAACGCATTTTTTTTTTTAAATGAATAGTAACAGTAGTGACTATATCAAATTTTAGCCTGGCTGTCTGAGTTAAGCACTGCGAATCACAAAAACGTCCATCTCTGTCCGCAGCCCCCTACTCTATTAAACTGTGTTTGTATTCCTCCCTTCTTTTTAATCAATAAACATTATCACAGACTGACAGACTATCAGCTAGTGTTGGCCGTTTCTTGCTCCTTAATCCCTGGGCCGCCTGTCCACTATCGCAGCTTCACGATGAGCGTAACAGCCAAGACAGCCAGTTTACATTACAAAACAACAATTACAACCCTCTTCACAACAGCACTCGCGACAAATAATGATGCAAAATGACAGCGGTGTGGAAAACAGATGATAAAACAGCTTGAGTTTTTGTCTTAATAATCAAGCAAACGGCAGATGCTTTTATCCAATGCATCTTACACTGCTTTCAAGGTATACATTTTATCAAGTTCCGGGTAATGAAACCCAAGATTTCGCAATTGCTAGCACCAAGCTTTACTCTTTGAGCAACAGGAACAAGAAAAGATTTGAAATATATAATAAAGTATATCAAATCTTGTAATACAAGTATTTATTGTGCACTCAAATCCACACATATATATATATGTTACATATAAGGTCAGGAAATATAAAGTAAATGCAGAGCAATTTGTTGAGATATATACACTATAAATAAACCTATAGACATATTTTAAATAAGCATGGTAATATAAATATAAAATAAATATGCATACTAAGGGGTAGAAAGTGTAAGTAATTAAAATTTAAATCAACAGTTGTCACCACCTAAGGATAACAATAACAATTAAAAAAGTATATTATATATATATATATATATATATATTCAAAAATCTTACTGTGTTAGTTAGCTGTATTTGAAAGTTACGTTTTACCTAATCAAAATAATTCAACTGCAGTTGGATTGAGACTAATTGGAACGCATAAAAATAAATATTGCAAAGTTATAGTTATAAAATAGAATTAAGAACAGAATAGATATAATAAAAATAAATTTTAACGATTTACCAACCAAGTTAACTCTAAAATGCAAGCGTGGACCATTGAACCATAAAAACTGATTTTATAATATGACCTTCAGGGTGAAACACTGCAGCCAGAGGTCCTCTCCTCCTTTCTTTCTTATTTTGACAAATACTATCATTTCATTCTATCACCCACTTTAAGCCTGCTTTTGGGAGCGCTGAACACAGGGGCAGAATCAAGGGCCTTTGTAAAAAGCTGAGTACTTCAGGTAATTAAAGCTGGGTGAGTGGCAGACGAGAGCGGTAAAAAAAAAGATCACCTGGTGAAGACCTCCGAAAAGGTGTTTCATTAAAAGCCTTTTACCATACAAGCACAGCACAATGTGGGGACGCCGTATTTTACCACTTGTGCTCAACAGGCCCTCAGAGCAGCGGCTCGGATGAGAGCAGAAACCTATCCCGGTTAATAATCTCATAACAAAAGCTAAAAGACATCATCCTATTAACTAGTGGTCCCCAGCACTAATGCGAGGTACTGCCCTGTGCCTCTGTATAGAGAACGCAGCTATTAAAAAGGAGTGTGTGAACAGCCGGCAGGAGACTCCGTCAGACCTGGGCCCTCTTTCACCCTTTATCTGTCCCCTCTTGTTCAGGAGCTGTCAGTGATATCATGAAGCTCGAGGAAATCGTCGCCGTCATTTGACAAAATCGTTTCATTTCGGGGTGTCGTGTTTTAGCAGAAACGTATGAAACAAGAAGGCGGAAGTCAATGCTATTTCTGTTTTGCGACTTGGATATCGTTCGATTCTTGGTGATAACTCCGAAGAGGAATGCTAGTGACACCTCCCCCTTTCCCTCCAGCACCTCCAACTCCTTGTTGCACATTTTACCTTTTTTCTTTTCTTCTTTCCTCTGTCCTTTCTTTCTCCGGGGGAATATTAAATGAGTGAGCCGGCTGAAAGGCGCTGAGTCGCTGACACAAAAAGCGTTAAAAATTCTCATTTGGTTGTCTTTATTTTGCTAGCGCCATGTGGTCCTTGAAGATGTTGAAAACACGGGAAGCAGAGGAAAGATCAGAGCCGGCTCATTAGCATTGGGACAGAACTGGAGAGGCAGCGGTGTATAGTGGGCCCTACTCCAGAGCTCCAGTGAGAGCGGTTGGTGGTAAGCTCCCTGTTTCATTGTGCTTTTGTCTTTCCTCCGGGTCTACCTCACAGCGGGGAGCAACGCTAGCCCCAGGTTACACAAGGGAATTATGGGAAAAAATGATTTTGACCAAGGTGGAGAGGACTCAGACTTTGTCAGACGTAGGCTTCGTGTGCAAAGATGATGTTCTCGGCGAAATGGCAGAGATGGTAGTAATGAAGATTCTTCATCATATTCTCATTGAATCCACTCAATCTGGAAAAACCCTTACAGACTAACAGAGCTCCCTGAAAATCATACACCAGTATAAACCTGCAACAGTTATGCAGAAAATGTTAGACTTTAACTATGATTAATAAGCATGCTATTAAAAAAAAGATATTTTGATTCCACATCAATGGACTAAATGCCTCATTTTTTGATGGAAAAAGGAAAACATCGGTTCTAAGCTGTCTCCATCTCACCCCTGCCTTCCCCAGTCATAGTGAAATGGATAAAGGTCTAGTTGGATGGGTTTATCGGGTAAATCCTGCTGGTTGGCCTGCTATCTTGGATGATGACCCTGAAGAATGTCAACAGCTCATTTCCCCAAAGCTGGAAGGAGTCACCATGGAAGTCATAATCTGCTCCTCCGCAAAGCCCTCGATTCAAATGCCGAATCTCTCCATCTTTTCAAATATATATTAACACCCTGCGCACCCACAACACTTCTTATAAGTTCTGAGAAGTATCAAACAGTCCAGCTTTCAATTTTGTAGAATTGTCTTTATTTAACGCCTTTATATTGTTGTTACATTCATTTTCATTGAGGATTTCTAACCACAAATACTGGTCTCAAAAAAAGACTTGTAATAGTGTTAGTATAAGATATCAGTTTCTGACTTTTCTGATTAAAGTAAATCATGGTGCTAGAAAAGGAATGCTGATGAAATATACAAATTAGACTTAGGATAAAATATGCATAATTGTTAAGTTTTCAGCTACTATAATTGCTTGATTCAGATCGGCTCACATACTTGAATACTTTTTGCCCAACATATTCATGCTCACACCCTGCATCTTCTGTTCCTACCAACAGGACAACAGCATCACCACGAGACACCAGAGTGATTTTTTTGGCCATGTTGTCGGGGGTCGTCTGGTTGACACTAGCTGGCCTCCAAAAAGAGCCCAGGACCAGATGTTACTGAAATGATCAACAACCAAAGCAACAATAGCTACGGGGGAGGGAGAGAGCAGCATAAATTAATGGTTGATTTCTCTGGCTTTGATGGAATTAGCGGTACTTCTTTTCTCAATGTGCCATGTGAAAATGTCTTTGCGTTAAACGTTTTTTTTCCTATTCTCTTTCTCTCTCTCTCTCTCCCCTTTTTGACAAGTAAGGCCACCCAGCAGAAAGCAACTGATGCAAAACCCCCAAGTAATCCCTGTGTTTATCTCTCCACTGTGGTAAGTCTGAACACAGACCCCATTATCTCACGGATTTAAGCAAACTTTCATTTATTTGTTGGCCTTGGGTATTCTCTTTCTTCAACTTCGATGCCTGAGTTTAGGATCCCCTGATTCCCCTATTCCAATGTAAATAGATTTGCATAGTGTCACAATGCATCTAGCTGAGGTACTGATTAGCTGACAGAGGGGAGGCCTGTTTGCAAGGGTGGGGGGACCCCAGTAGACATGTACATGTAAAAAGATGCCTTCCAGGAGGGAGCAGTGAGCACATACATATGTATCTGTGATTGCATGAAGTTTCTCAAAATATCCAAACAGCCAAATGGAAAAGGGCTGCTGACTCCTGGCCCCATCTCTTGCTCTCAAACCAAAACTAACAGCATTACCTGTACCTGATTTAACTACTAAAATAAAATAAAAATAAAAAATTCTCACAAAATGTTAGATTTTAGGCATTAAATGCCAAGTAAAAATACATTTAGATTACATGAATTATATGATAGGTTACCCAAAAATGAAAATTCTAGAAACCATTAAATCATCTTCACTTTCAAACCTGCACAACCTTCTTCTGTGAAATACAAAGAATGATATACTGACGAAATAGTTTATAAAAAATTTTAATCAATCCAGTGTTGTTTTGGATATACTTTTAATATTTGCACAAAAAATTATAAATATCTTCACAGAAGTTAGAAACATTTTATTTTAGGGTGAATTATACCTTTCAGCATTTAAATTTAGATCAAAGTGTTTATTTTAATGATATATCGCAATATTATGTAGCTTGAACAGGTCTACTAAATTAAACAGTAGATGCTTTCGACAGTCATCTGCAAATCTTGTGGGTCTTGTGGTGTCAATCATTTGAAGTTACAACAACAAACTACCATTATATTTGAGCTATAGTAGATATTTAAACTAGCATTAACAAAAGGCAGCAGTCCTGGCACCACCTATTTGCAACGTTTTGCTAAGACACTAGTGTGTGTAAAGGACAGGTTGTAGCCATTTAGGAGTATCTCTTTTATCTCATCTACTTAGGACCTGCTCTACCTCTCTGTTTACATACTTGAGGTGTGAAATTCTGGGGGGTTATCAGAGCTGGAGCAACACTCCATTTAGATTCACACTCAACCCTGAGAGATGCTGTAATGGCTACCTGTAGAGATGACAAATTAGCACAAGCAGCAAGGACCCGTCAACACCTGCAGAATGTTTTTCTTACTAATATATGATTTGCTTTTATTTGCTTAATCTGCTTTCCAAGTAAACGTCTGAGCAAACGATTGCAGAGGGTGAAACATCTGCTGGCCCCAGAGATTTTCAGCCGTTCAGGTGACTGTCAAAAGCATTTAAAATTTACTGTAGCACTGACTCGTGATGGCGTAATATTCCAGTGCACCATGGAAAAGAAGATATCAACTCTACATTGATACTTTCATTGTATGGAGAAAAACATGTTCATGTTCCACAGACTAAAGTAAGTCATACAGTTTTAGAACAGCATGAAGGTGTTGTCATTTTTGGGCGAACTATTCCCTCACGGCCAAAGGGTACAAAAAGAGAGGAGGAGGAATGTGGCAAGGCTTGGATTGAAGCAAAATGGACTAGATGAGTGTGGAGGTGCTACTCCCTCTGCGTTGTAGTCATTTCCCTCCTGCAGTGTGCCTTTGCATAATTTGCCCCTCCTCCCCCATTAGAGTAGTCGGCTCGTCTCCCCGGGCCATGTGTTAGAACAAATTTGAGCAGTGTCATATTGCACGTATTTCAACAAGGCCAATACGGTTCCCGCCCAATTTGCTTAATGAATTAAGCTGAGGAGAGTAATGGATGTGCTAACACTATTAGCCGCCCTCCACACATCTGCATTGTGGATTCTGGCGTTTTCTTTTCTCCCCCCCTATAACCCTCCCATTTTCCCCCCTCTCTCTCCTAAGGTTTGCTTAAGGACAAATTGATAATGAGTCTCCTCCCTACTGTAACTATAAAAGTCGCTTCCCTCGCTTATCTTTCCATCTCTACTAAGCGGCTAACAGCAGAACAATAGCATTTAAATGGTCATTTCCATTAGCTCAAATGAGCTGTTTTGGGTGTCGTTAGCGTGTTTTAGCATGCTAAAGGTGGGCTGCGGAGAGAGGCCGTGTGCTGATAAGGTTCAGGTAGTACGTTAGTGGAATGTGTAGCCTAGAGAGTCCCATACAAAGGGAAATGAACAACAACTGAGCTAGCATAGCAGGGCTGTTAGCATGTCAATGCCCCTAATTACAGGCCAACCCCGCGTCATTACACTTAATTGTAAAGTGTGTCTTAATCAGTTTCCATATGAAAAGGTCTATTAATTAAGTGCATGACTGAAATTCAATTATGTTGTCAGGAGACAATTTGTAAACCAAATAATGATCAATTATGCAAACAGAGTCCAGTGCACCCAAACTGTTTTGCTAAGCCTTTTTCTAGTTGAGAACTTCTAGGAAAAATCCAATTGAGTAAAATGAAAAACAAATTTAACAACTACACATATTGAATGACATTCAAAAGTGCAACTTAAAGTAATATTTTAACTGTTAAATCTGGCATTGTGTTTCCAAACATAAACACGTGCCAAAGGAATTTTCATTTAAAAACAAGGCGCATGCTTGCGGGAAAAAAAAGTGGGGTGTTGCCCTTGCGCCCATGGGGTGCAAGTTGAAATCCAGCCTGTTTCGAACAAATCCAATCCCATCTCTTCTCAACTGTCCTCTACACTAAAGACATAAATCCCATAAAAATGAAAAAAGACGCACACCAGCGCCACAAAAACACAACAAAAAAACGAAACAACAAAACAAAAAAAAAAAACGCCCAGCAGATCATTGAGGTCTTGGCTGGCGTTGTGGAGAGCGGCTCTCTGTGTTTCAGCGCGTATGGAGCCGCAGTGGCACGGCACTAGCTGCTTTTGGCTGAGACTTACTGGAATGGCAGTCAAAGGGGGGGAAAGATGAAAAGGCCTCAAGATGCTTCAATAAAGGGGAGATTATAATAAGCGCCATCATTGTGCCTCTTTTGAAAATGTTAATCAGGCATATCACTGCCTGCCTGCAATGCCACATGTAGCAGCGTTTAACTTAACTTCACACCAACAATTTAGAGGACAGCAAGGCCACTGCAAAACACATGGGGGGGGGGGGGGGGGGGGGGGGGAA